>CAAKHG010034143.1:9101-28149 GCA_901007715.1 Dactylopterus volitans
GATAAGATAATGTACAAAGAGCTGTCTCGCGTGATTTTTTTTTTTTTTTTAAATCTTTGTAACCATGAATGCCCACAGCTCCAGGGACAGATTCACCACCATTAGCAGTGCATTTCTACAGTCTTACCACTCACTTTTACATAAGTTGTGAGTTTTTGTAAAGTGCAGTATCTGTAGTATATCAATTCCAAAAGTGCATGCAACATTTATGGCAAGTTGTTGGTACCTGGCTGTGTACATGGTCAGTGTGTGTTCCTTGCAATTATATTTTCGACAGTAAAACATATCTTTATCTCAGTACTCTTAATTCACCTAGCATGTGATAGCATCGTCTCATGGCCCCATGGCGATTCGCACCCCCCAAAACACAGGTACATCTACACACACTTCCTCACTTTACTCACGGTCCCTGTGAAACATGGGGCACCGGCACAGTCCTCCAGCAGTGGCTGCAGCCAACTGATAGCAATTTGATCTCCCCCCTGCAGCCGAATCCAAGTCTGAATACTTTATCTTCCCTTCCAAACACCTCCCCAACACTCATTAATTTTCCAAAAATCTCTCTCACTACCCCTTCTTCAACATATCCATATCGCTCGCTTGTTTCTTGTTTAATGCCTATCTTTACACCATAATTTCTTGCCTTGACCTGTTTTGTTTCCTCCCCTCTGCTTCATATACTCGTTCCATATCAACTTCTCTTTCATCTCACTCCTGTTTTTTTTTTTTTTTGTCCATATATTCCTAATATGTCTCTCTCTCTCTCTGTCCTGTCAGCCTTATGAGGGACTGAAGCTTCAGGACCTTCGCAGGCTGAAGGACATGCTGATCGTAGAGACGGCAGACATGCTGCAAGCTCCTCTCTTCACCGCAGAGGCCCTGCTCCGAGCACATGGTGTGTGGTTGTCTGGTAGAGCGAGTCAACAGTCATGACGACCCTCCCAGAACTGCGCTTGTTTTTATGATATTCAGGCAACATGACGTCAGTTTGAATTTGCTTGTGTATAAGCGCGGACTCTGTCTAAACTTGTGCGCATAACCTCCTCCGTCTCTCAGACTGGGACAGAGAAAAACTTCTGGAGGCGTGGATGTCAGATGCCGAAGGCTGCTGCCAGCGCTCAGGCGTGACCATGCCCACCCCGCCGCCGAGCGGCTATAATGCCTGGGACACCCTGCCCTCACCCCGCACCCCCAGGACCCCTCGCTCACCCCTCACACTTACCCTCACCTCCCCAACAGACAGCTGCCTCACACCTGGGGACGAATCCTTGGCAACGGTACGGCGCCCAGTGATGACCAAGTTAGATGAGCTGCTGTGAACGGAATTGAGTCGTGTGAAATACTGGGGAGGCTGTGGTTAGAGAATTATTGAAAATAATGGAGATGCGTCCATGCAATTAAAGCAAGTTTTATATCTTCCAGTTGCACTTTCAATGTTTTGCATCGTTGCTACATTATATTTTTTATTTCAGGTCCTGAATTGAACCCATGTCTGTTTTTTTTCTCATAACAAAAAAGAGAACTTCCACTAATAGTTTTCCTCTTGTCCACTGTTGCTCTCATTGCACATCCTCTATTTCTGTAACGTTTGTCTTGCTGCAGTTTTGTAGCTGAGATTATACTTTCACACGTTTGACAGTGTTCCGACCTCAAGCTGTCACAAAGTAGTACAAGTTATAAAAAAAAAATCTGTTCACAATATCAACATCATCCCCTGGTTACAACAATGAAGATGATGGAGCAAAATCGGTCAATGTAATGCTATCTGATGATTCAGATAACATCTGACTTCCATGTGATGTCTCTCTTGCGTCCCCCTGCAGTGTGGAATCTGTCTGTGCTCTATCTCGGTCTTTGAGGACCCTGTGGACATGTCCTGTGGCCATGAGTTCTGCAGAGCCTGCTGGGAGGGGTAGGGTCCTGTGTTTTTGTGCGCAAATGTTCTTTCAGTGTGCTTAAACTTTGAGGGCTATAATTCTCTCTTGGATACCCTCCCGCCCGCTTTCTCAGGTTCCTTAATGTAAAGATTCAGGAGGGTGACGCCCACAACATCTTCTGTCCGGCCTACGAGTGCTACCAGCTGGTGCCAGTGCACGTGATAGAGAGTGTGGTTTCCAGAGAGATGGATCAGCGCTACCTTCAGTTTGACATCAAGGTAGAAACACAATGTTACAACTCCAAAAGATATCGATGTACAATTTTTCTTTTCTTTGCCTCCCTTCTTGCAATTTTTGTCGAAAACATTGTTTTCGTGTCATGACCTCATCACCTCTTCTCTTTGTTCCCTTCTATATTGTGCTCTGTCGGTCTCCACTTGAACAATTACTTCATAGTTCATCCTTGTTGTCTTTTTCTCTCTGGCTCCTCCTGCCCTCCCTGCTCCAGGCCTTTGTGGAGAACAATCCAGCCATCCGCTGGTGTCCTGCGGCACGTTGTGAGCGGGCGGTGCGACTCACTCGACCGGGTCCAGGAGACAGTGACCCACACAGCTTCCCGCTGCTTCCCTCCCCAGCTGTTGACTGTGGCAAGGGTCACCTCTTCTGCTGGTAAACTCCCATGAATCACTGGCTAAATACACATGAAGTTGTGCACCTCACACACACACACAGTCAATCTCTGTAGGAACACTGAGAAAAATTTTCACCAATTCCAGACATTGTTAAAAAGATCACTGTTAGCCAGTGTAATGTTGAAGCCACATTTTACAGTTTGCCTCTTCATTCAGTTCATGTTTGTTTTACTGATGACGTAAATGATCCTCAACTCTTTTGTGGAGCGAGCAAATCTAAACCCTTGGAATAGCGTTGCTTTTTTTCACTGGGTGTTTTTTTTGCTTATGTTGCAATTTTAACGTTTAAGTAATGAGCGGCAAGTTTTGATGCTGCAGTTTGTATTTTCTAATGTCATATAAAACTAAATGACACTTGGCATCTACCGTGCCTTCTTTGATGTTTTATGTACATAGAGCTCGGGTTGAGAATAGGTTGCACCTTGATCCCAAAAAAACGCTCTCGTTCCATGCCATCTATGGTAAAAAGATAATCTACTTGGATTTTATTACTTTACTCAAGTAATTGTTTACCCCTTCGATATCTGCAGGGAGTGCCTTGGTGAGGCCCATGAGCCATGTGACTGTCAGATGTGGAGGAACTGGCTCCAGAAAGTCACAGAGATGAAGCCTGAAGAGTGTAAGTCTGTCCTGTGTTGTTTCCAGGAATTTGCCTCCGCTGCCAGCAACAAATTTAGCTGCCACGGCTCTATGCTGGCACCACAGCGAGGCACGTGACAGCAGCTGTCAGGACGAACCCACCAGGATGTGTCCTAATATATTTTCATAATGTTGTGACAGATGTTCCGGTCTTTCATATTTCCTAAATGTGTGCATGTGTATGCTGGAGGGTGTATGCGCAGAGTTGATGTTGCTAAAACTTGTGTGTGTGTGTGTGTGTTTTCCTCTGTGTTTTTTGTGTGCTTTCCACAGTGGCAGGTGTGAGCGAGGCCTACGAGGATGCCGCTAACTGCCTGTGGCTGCTGACCAACTCCAAGCCATGTGCCAACTGCAAGTCGCCCATTCAGAAGAATGAGGGCTGCAACCATATGCAGTGTGCCAAGGTACACACATTCATCTCAGTTTGGCCTTGTGTCATCAAAGACTAACTTTAACCCCTGACTATAACTAATTTGATTTTATTCCAGATAATTCTGTGTTTTATGCCTCTGCAGGAGGCATCCTGTTTTTGAGTTGTCCCGTTCTTGTGCATGTGATTTTTCTGAACTCGGGCTCAAAAAAGAATTGATATGATTTTGGTAGTCACAGGTCAAAGGTCAAGGTCACTGCAGTGCCTCCCACTGGCCCGAAAAACCCACTTAAACAGGCCAACAATTTGCTCCTGTCGGCAGTGGGAGAAGCTCTGCTCGGCATTCAGATGCAGGTGCAATGGACACAGGTTTATATCAGCTCACCTCTGATCATCTGCACTGGGATGTCACACCTGTGTTAACACGCCAATTTACCTGGTGACTTCAATGTTGCGCTGGTAACTCGGGGCAATAAACAGTGCGAGCATTATTGGTTTCGTTTTTATGGTGATAAGATGGCACAGTGTCGCCCTCTCTTTGCCATCTCAGCCACAAACTCCGTCTCTGCCTACGTCTCATCAGCGCTCAAATATGATCCACTCTGCACTGAGATTGTATAGTTTGAAAGAGGATTAACACCATATCTCAGGAGCTTTGAAGTAAAGTCTTCAAATTTGACACAAATGGCAACTCAAGCTCAAGGATGAATGATTAGATTTTGGTGGGCAATGTTTAAGGTCTTCATGCCATCGTACAGCATGTATTTGGGCATAGAACATGCTCTGATGACAACATTTCAGACGAGTGTCTGGTAGATAAAGAACTAACATTTTTAGCTCTTCATCCCTTTTTTAATACAATTAATTCACAGCCTTCACTACATATATGTATTATGTACGGAGATGCATGTAAACTGCAACTTAACTGTTCGGCCAACGCATGCCACTGTGGGCGGTGATTCTAGTTTATCCATGAGGTTAAATTATTCGTCACTTCACTCCCTTGCAGTGCAAGTATGATTTCTGTTGGATCTGTCTGGAGGAGTGGAAGAAGCACAGCTCATCAACAGGAGGCTATTATCGCTGTACTCGCTATGAGGTCATCCAGCAGCTGGAGGAGCAGTCAAAGGAGATGACTGTAGAGGTATAAAGACACACGCACCTCCTCATACACACAGTCACAGAGGACATACGGTAGTTGAAGATAATTATACTTACATTTTATTCGCACTCATGCATACACCAATACATTTTTGATGCAATACACCTTTTTGTTTTGTTTATTCATTTGTTACAGGCTGAAAAGAAGCACAAACGTTTTCAGGAGCTGGACCGTTTCATGCACTATTACACTCGCTTCAAGAACCATGAACACAGCTACAAGGTAACAAAAGTCATGCATAGACATTTTGTGTGATTCGCGGTTGATTAAATTGATTATGAATCTTTAATGTAAATCCAAAATTTTTAATGTGTAATTTTCATCTGTCTGCCAGCTGGAGCAGAAACTGCTGAAAACGGCTAAAGAAAAGATGGAGCAGCTGAGCAGAGCTTTCATTTGCCGTGAGTCTCTTTCACTGGTATCGGCCTGTTTGGTAGATCTGCGTCAAGAGTTTTTGGTTCATTCTTCGCTGCCACTCGTGTTGCTACAGGAGAGGGAACACCAGAAAAGAGGGGTTGAGATTGTCAGTGTTGGCATTCATCCCATCTCTTAAGATGTGCGTCAGCTTACCTGTTTGTCTGTATGTGCGCCAGGTGAAGGCACTCCTCCGGACACGCGGTTTATCGAAGACGGCGTGTGTGAGCTGCTGAAGACGCGGCGTGTGCTGAAGTGCTCTTACCCGTATGGCTTCTTCCTGCAGCAAGGCAGCACCCAGAAAGAGATATTTGAACTCATGCAGGTGATCTAAAACACATCTGAGATGCGTGTTTCCCATTTAGGAACGAGACAAACAATAACGTGTAACAAGTCAAGTACAAGCTGCAGTGCACAGAAGCTCCAAACACAAACCCGTTTGCATGATTGGGCAAACCAGGACCAGGGCAGGGCTGTTTTATACATGCTGCATATGCTACTAAAATGGGAGTAACAGGCCTGGCCAGTTGCTAATTGAAACCATGCGAATGAGCATTTTGCCTTTTGTATCCTGACAGACGGACCTGGAGATTGTTGTGGAGGATCTGGCCCAGAAGGTCAACCGGCCGTATCTGAGGACGCCGTGCCACAAGATAATCAGTGCGGCGCGCCTGGTCCAGCAGAAGAGACAAGAGTTCCTGGCGTCAGTGGCTCGTGGTGTGGCTCCCAATGACTCTCCCGAGCCTCTCCGCAGGAAGTATGGACCAACACACCGCACTAAAACAAATTGTTTAGGTGAAGTCATGTGTTTGTATTGTGACACTGTTAAAACATTCCGGTGTTTGCATTTGTTTTAGCTACCCTGGAGGATCGTGGAACTGGGAGTATCTGGGCTTTGCCTCTCCTGAGGTACTCTCTCATGTCACATTTCTTGTTTTGTTTTGTTTTTTTTAACTCCTACCTCTCTTTTGGTTTGTGTGCAGCTGTTGTTACTCCTAAACCTGCATGTAGTGAAATCCTTCCGCCTGTAGCTGACAGCTGCAGCTGACTTGGTTTGCTTGTTTGTGTGTGTTAAGATGGCGAGTCGTCACTCTATACTGGGAGCGGGAGATCAAAGGGAGAGACCGTCACAAGTAAGTCACAGAGATCTTATTTTTACCTCATCCCAGCCTTGTGGCATTTTGTGCATATGTATGAGCTAAATTCTTTTTTCTTTTTTTCCCGTGCTTGCTGCATTCAAAGTAGACTTGTAACACTGCACAGTTGCGCACTGGACGTGAAATATCCTAACATGAACGGCTCTTTGCAGGATTATGCTGACATCCAGTACCGTCGTAGACACAGGCCGCGGCGCAGAGGAGACATGCTCAGCCTGCACAGTCTTCGGAGCAGCAGCAACACGCCAGAGACCAGCAGGAGGAGTGACAACACAGGTCTGGCAAAGGCATTTGAATGTTTAAGGAGCTTTATTTAGTTAAATTTTATTTGTACAGCCCAGATTCACAAATCTCATTGCCTCAGTCAGCTTTGCGATCTGCTCAGTTAGCCGCAGCCTCTGTCCTTAGACCTTCAATTCAAATGAGGAAACGTTCAGCCAAAAGACCCTTTTTACAGTAACGGGGGAAAGGACGAAGCCTCAGGAAGAGCCACAGAGGAGGGGTCCCTCTCACAGGACAGACAGATGTGCAGTAGATGTCACATGTACACAAACCAAAAGGATTTTCAGATAATTACTGATAAATATAGAGGAACACATAAGAGGGTGGCTCAAAGACGACAGTTAAGTAGCTTGAGGTGTCACCACGTGGCGCCTACACTGCATGACTTCTCTCCGTTGTGGTGACCTGGAAGTGGGCTGGACACAAAAAGGAAATTCGTAAGATAGTCATTTATTGGCAAGTGCACATGTGTGGACTGTGAAACAAAGATGAGTGATCCATGACAAAGGTTTAAAGGAGAGCCAGTCCAGATCCAAATGTCTGAACGAGGCAAAGACTGGAGGGAGATGTTTGTCTACAGTTGACGGTCAACAGGAAAAGCCTGATTAAAGGAGGGGGGAGGGCAGGAGGGAGGGAGGGAGGGAGGGAGGCATTACAGAGAACACAGAGGTTAGAAAAATGCAGCGTCCAGTGTGTTGACCAAACTTTTAACAATAATAACAAATAAGTAATAAAAACAATGCTTTGCCGATGGTAGTCTAACTTTAGATGAGTACATATCCAAGATGGCCTGTAGAAAGTGACAAGAGTATAGAGAGAGGAGAGCACACAACTACGGGAGAGCGGAAATGTGGAGTTGAGTATGAATGCAAACATGAATGGAGAGCAGAGAGAAGAGCTCAGTGCATTATGGGACAATCCCTGGCAATCCAGGTCAACGGCAGCACAACTCAGGGATGGTTCAGAACGAGCTGAGCCTGCCCTAACTGTGAGCTTTGTCGAATAGGCAAACCTCATGTGTACTCTTAAGCATAACGAGGGTGACCAAAACAGGAAGATGGTTCTACAGAGGAAGAGCCTGATGGCAGACAGCCCCGCCCTCATTCTACTTTTGGAATGTCTGGGAACCACACGCAAACCTGAACTCTGGGAGGGCGGTGTTCAAGATCTTCGAGACATGATGGTGCATCACTGTTAAGCTTTTTATTTGTGGAGAAGGCTTTAGAATTAGATTCCAGATTTTATAGGAAGCCAACGAAGAGATGCTAAAATTTCCGAGTTCCTCTTTTTCTAGAGACTTTGTGGTGAAGCCTTACAGTAAGAGATTGTAGTAATACAGTCTGGCAGTAACATGCATGGAGTAGCTTTTTTTTGGTTTGGTTTTGCATCTTTCTGAGATGTGATGTTTCTGATTTTATTCATATTACTTGTGGTGAAAATTGTGGTCTTTTGACATTTGTCCTACATTGAAATTAATGGACATATCGTGCTCAAAGATAACTCCAAGGTCACTTACTGTGCTGCTGGAGGCCAAGGCAATGCCATCTAGGGAAGCCAGTGGTTTCATGTGGTTTTATGGATAAGTATAATTGGGTATCATCAGTGAAAGTTTGGGAGCGAAATGGTTTAAATATCTATCAGATTTTACGGCTGCTTTCAAGAATCCTTGGATTGGAGGGAAATCGCCATCAGCTGAGGGTGTGAGGTGATGAAATTGATCTCTTTAAGAACTCTATTATCAAAGAGGCCCATGAAAGTATCGGCACTAAGAACTGTAGGGATCCATGGGTCTGTAGAGCTGTGACTCTTAGTCAACCCAGCTACAGCGCTGACAAAGGAAGCTGTGGTTTTGGTTTTCCCCTATTAATGATGAGTAATAGGCCATTCTGGCTTTACAGAGGGCCTTGCTTCATATTTCTACACTATCTTTTCAGGCTAATTGACATTCTTCTAGCTTTGTGGAATTTCAGTGCAAATGTCGGTGACGTTTGCTTTAGTTTGGTGGTCTCGGAGTCAAACTATGGTGCTGTTCTCCCTTGTTTAACTGTCTTCCTTCTTTGAGGGGCAGTACAGTCGAGTGTCTGTTGCAGTGAGCCTGCAGCACCATCAGCAGGCTGATCAATGTGGTGGTTAGAGAAGTCTTATATCGTACTAAAACATGGCACTGAGTTAAATGCCAATGGGATTAAGTCCCTAAAGGTATCTACAGCAATATCTGATAGACATGTGGTTTAAAAAAAAAAGAGTTTTGCCTGTTGCCGTATAGTCCAGTAATAGGAATTCAAAAGTTAATCACCCGTGGTAAGATAGGAGAGGATTCTATGAAATGTTCAGTATTGATGCTATATGCCAGGATAAGGTTGAGGGTGCGGTCAAAGCACTCAGTGGGTTGATTTATGCTCTTAATGAAGCCAGTTGAGTCTGAGTGCTGAGGCTATCATTGTCAACATCCACCTGAATATTAACATCAACTACTCTGATTACTGGATCTTAACTAAGGACTAAAGCTTTTACAAAGTCTGAAAATTCAAATAAAAATTCAGAGTATGGGCCAGGAGAGCGGAACACTATAACAAATGCAACTGTGACTTCCAGGCTTGGATGAGACAGACTAAGGACAAGGGTGTCAGGTGAGGAACGTTTATAGATTTGATCCGGGGCTGATTAAAAATGTTGGGACAAAATGGGAGCAGCTTCACCTCCATCAATCAGTGTCTCAAGGAATATGAGTATTAATTTAACGAGGGGGAGTTGCTCCGATAAGACTAACCTAATGTTCATGGCAAAGAGAAATCTATGGAGTCTACTATTGTGTTTGCATCTGTGCACGTAGGCTCAATAATAATTTTAGTGACCTCCGATTGGTGCAATTGGGCGTCATTACTGCCGACCGAAGCCAGCAACTTCAGATTTTCATTACACATTGTCCACTCAGGGGTAAGGCAGCCGTTGCTAACCAGCTAATCGGTACTTTCAACTGATCAAAAAGCATACAGTAGCACTTAGCATGAAAGTTGCCAACCAAGGGAGAGTAATGTTTGTAAGCCTAAATACACAGTGGGTGAAAGCACTGTTATTGTATAGTTTATGTAGAGAGGCAGAGCTGCAAAATGACAAACCATGACAAACAAAATTGCCAGCAACTCTGGAAATGACACAATTGGCTGACGGCAGCAGGCCAGACACACAGGAGCTTCTTCTGTTGAATTGAATTATTGCAAGAAGAAATATACAGAAGGAAATGAACTCGGTGTGCGCTCTCTGTTTGCTGGTGTATGGCAGCAGTATCAACTCATTCATACAGTTTGACTGTTCGTTACACCAGGCACCTAGCAAATAGGATTTTATCCCTTCATAAATCCGGTCTGATGGAAGCAGGGAAATTATATCACATGGATCAGTTGGCAAATAAGCTTCACAAAGGCCTCCTTTTTAACGTGCCATTCTGTGTTCCAGAGGGTCCAGATTGGAGTGAGGGAGCGCTCGGCTCTCTGGATGAAGATGACCCGAACATCCTGCTGGCCATCCAGCTGTCACTCCAGGAATCCCGCAGAGATCGAGGCTTGGAGGGAGGCATGGACAGAGAGATGGAGGGCAGGGTGGAGTTGGAGTGTGGCCTGGAGCGAGGACAGGAGAGGAGGCCGGGTCCCGCAGGAGACGTCGGTGACGTTGCGTTGCACTCTCTCAACACAGATGGTCCTCCAGGAGCCAGAGGCTCTTGCTTTCCCACTTCCCTCTTAGATCCTCCTCCTCGTCCCCCTCACAGGACAGACTCCACCTCCCAGCCGTCAATGTCTAACTCCCTCCCACTTCCTCCCCCGCCTCCCTCCCTCAGTGCGGAGCTGCTGGAGCTGGGAGACAGCCTTATGAGACTAGGGAACATAACCACTCCTTATGACTTGGACACACACACTCAGGAGCAGCTTTGCTCTCACCACACATACAACCACAGTGCTCTCATGGCGCCCTACACCATGGAACCCGCTCACAGCGACTCCAGCCATAGACAAGAGCCGGGTGCGCCGACCGCCCCGCACGTACTTGACAGCAAAGAGCAGAGTTACTGCCACACAAGTACTTATCCGACCGAGGCCGAGCACACGGCCTCCTGTGCACTTGAACGCACCCAAAACCTCACACAACCCGGTTCATCTAACCGGGAACATGCAGCTACGTATGACAGCACCACAAAACCAGACAGCTCTTACAACCCTTGCCCAGAACATGGTAGCTCTTACACGCCAGAACGTCCCGCCGCCTATGCTCTTGAACATCCTCCCAAATCAGAGCCTCAGCCCCCTGCCCAGTTGTGCCTCCCTTCTCCAGACCTGGAGCCAGAGCTGCTGCTTTCACCGGTGATCCCCCGGGGAGGCCCTTTCACCCCCAGTGACCCTCAGAGTCTGGAGCCCCTGGACCCCGCCGCCAGTGCCCAGCTACTCGACAACATCATGGCCTGGTTTAACCACAACATAAACCCCCAAAACAACCCCCAGAGCCTGGCACTCATCCCATCACCTCCCACCACAGAAACTGACTCCTCCCCCGACACACACACTGAGACTGAGACAGAGAGCCAGACTTCCAGGGATGTAGCCCCCACCCCGATCTGGCAGCCCCTGGAGGGCGAGCCAGAGGTGGATAGAGGGTCAGTCAGTCCCTGTCCAGGTGCTGCGGGTGTGGAGGGCCAGAACAGGCCCAACACTCTGGAGCTGGATAGCAGAGAGGCTGGCGAGGAGGACGTGGGTGGCGGGTGTGTGGCTGACCTGTCGCTGGACGAAGCGCACACACACCCGTGCTCACACTCCCAACATGGAAGCAGCCCCACACACACTGGCCCGGCCACAGAGAGAGACTCGGACCTCGCGCTCCACTTAGAGGGGGACCAATCACCAGAGGAGTGGGAGGAGCAAGTGCACCTGGTGTGAAAGAGAACCGTGGAGTGAGAACGTTGAGCCAAGTACAGAAATGAGAGAAAAGTGAAGTTATAAAAGTGATGCCTCAGTGAAAGGTGTAGGTGTTGGGGTAGAGTGTTTACTGTATGTAGTATACTGTATCTAGAGAGGATCTTAAGCCTGCGGACTTTGTCCAGTAAAGATGTCATGAACATTTTTTTTTTTAAGTGCTTTTGTCTGCCGTGAAAACAGACAAATTGGTATTTAGAACCGAGTACATCAACGGAAAGCTACTGATATACAATGATACACATGACTTTGTTTTCGCCTTTAATTTATTCCCAGCCACCTGTCTTTTTTTTTCTTTTCTTCTTCTTCTTCCTCTCAGTTCGTTCAGGGTGACGTTTTGGTGCTGATCGCGCTTAAATCCAAACGGCCATTAATTACACACTGACCCACCCGTGAGCCTGTCCAGAGCTCCAAGAGCCAAATACGAGAACTGGAACCTCGGAGCCTGTTTAGCGTACTGTACAATCAGAGGGCCCGATTCTATTTTTGGACCTTCTTGCACTCTGTGCCTGACATAAGAGAGCCAACGCACTACTGATCTTTCCTTTTGCAAAGAAAGATGCCCACCCCCAGCGCCCCCTAGAGGTGATAGGGATTCAGTATCTCGCTCAAAGGCCCTTTAGCATCGCAGGCGCTCGTTTTCTGGGGGAGTGAGCCCTTTGTTTTTCCTGCTCACTGCATCGCCCCGCCGCCCATTCCAAACGCTGCTCTGCCTTTATCACAGATTAGCTTCACCTGTGTGTTTTACCGCGGCTTTGACCCAGTTTTCTCAACAGAATTTCAAAGTGACAAACTCAAAGGTGCTATTCTTCTAATTTTAGGATCACACGATATGAAAAACATCGGAGTCATCCCGCGTACCAGAGCTGCACAATATATAGTATGTGTCCCAAGACAAGTGTACAGTGATTGTTTGCTCAAAGTTATAGAAATTATTGTGGTGGGGGGAAAAAATCGGAAATATGTTTGCAAAATTCAGGTATCTGAAATTAGCAGGTCATTGAATGTACTACAGATAATGTTGTCTATGAAATAAGCACCAAGAAGCTGTTGTGAAGACTCGAGTCAAATCCACTTCAAAATACTGTAAATGGAATCTGTCTCTTGTTTTCCATTCATAAATGTTCCATCACTAATGGCGAGTACAGTGTGCTGCTGTTGATAGATTGGCTGGGTGTTTATTGTAATTTATTCTTTTTATTTACAGAGACGTAATTTCTTCCATTTGAGACCAGAGTCGTCGGGACTTTGTGCCTTTTTCTTTTGTTTTGTTTTTTTTTGATCGCATTGTATTTATTGATGTCATTACTTTTTTAAACGCAAAACATGGATGGAGAAGACGCCACTGTGGCGCGACGTCACCATACGCTGGAGGCTCTTCATGCACGTTAGTATCGTCTTACCAAAGACGTCGGAAATTAACTGTAAAGCAGGCGGGGGGGGTGGCAATTATCAGCTTTCCGCCGTAATTACCAATCTGAATGTTCAAACGTAGCTCTGATGTAGCACTCTGAATCCCGGGTCATCATCCAGCCTCTAATTGAAAACATTTTTGCTCCAATCATAACGCTTACGCAAAGATGAAATCCTCGCCTGTTATGTCAAGATATGCTTTGGTACTCTGGGTATTTTGGGTGTTTCATGATAGAGGAGCTAAATGATTCTTTGTGACTTGTGTCCGGCCCAACAAAAGCAGTTAAGCTTTTTTTTTCTTTTTTCTTTAAATTGATTTTCCTGCCATGGAAGTCTCCTGTTTTTACAGAATGTGACATGCAATCAAAAATATTCATACTCGCGTTTGCAGACAGTACCGGGACACATTTGGCAACGCATTTTTAAACTTTTCTGACAGTGAAGTGGTCTGGAGAGGTCCAGTGATCTTGACTGTGTGTTTTTTTTTTTTCTTAATTTCTGTCTGTGTGAAACATGAAACTGTGAAGGTGGTGGACAGGTTGTAGCTGCTGATGGTGACATTTCATTTCGAGTCTACTGAGACGTGAAGACAAGCAGGACTTTGTTCCATTAGAGGTGGTTAACAGGACTGCACATGTTTATTTAGGTTTGCATGGTGCAGCAGGAAAGGGGGTTTAAAAAAAAAAAAAAGAATCTTGAGTCTGGGGTCTTTGTTTTGCACAAGCATGCTGATGATGTGTTGCACTAATCCAGTGCTGTCAGGCAAGATACAGAAGACTGATGCGTGGCGCTGTCATTATTTCATGTTTTCTTGATTTAGCATTTGGATTTATTGTGTCATGGGAATGTTCCCATGCCCTTTTTTTTTTTTTTTTTTTTTGTATTTTACATATAATGTTTTATATTTTAACAATCCCTCAACTTCAGAATTCAAGTGAAAAAAAAGAACAATTGCACTCCTGTAGATTAAACTCGATACATTCCCAGTCGGCCCATAAAAGCGGTTTGGTGTGTGGCAAAAACTGTAAATGAAAGTGTCAGTGCAAAGTTTACTCTCAATAAATACAACTCAAAGTGTGTTACTATGTATTGAAATGCTCTGATTCCCAAAGTAACCTCTGCAGAAATCAACCAGAGAAAGTATGCTACTAGACACCGATTTTTTTTTACAGATTTTTTTTTTCTCTTGTTAATTTTTGATCCATCTAATGACTGGAGCTAAACGTACTGGAAATGATCTGTCAGGCTCCAGCTCAGTCTGAATTTGTTAAGGTTGCTCAGTCCAAAAATGAATCTGCTGGATACGAGATGTCTTCTACTTTGTGAACTTGGACGCTTCGAGGTTCCATCATCAAACTTGGGATTCAGGGTGTATGCGGCGTGCAGGAGTGGCTCCACGGGCCTTCAACAAGTCTTTAAGCAGGTGTATGCGAGAGCAGCCTTCAGGTGACGCACGCTGCACATCTTTCTGCACTGTCAAGCTCATATATACCAACTTAAGGAACTAGAAAAACGGGTTTCCGAGGGGAAGGGGTTTTTTGTGACCAGGAACATCGAATTCCCTCAAAATAGCAGTGTAAAAAATTAAAAACGGGGTGATACTTTTCTACACAAGTCTTTAGTGACATCTACTGGCAAAAGCGGGAAGCTACAGTACCCACAATTATACGCTCACAAATCTGCCTTTTATACATACATGACATAACTGGCTCGTCTGGAAGGCACATTTGATTCTTTTGTTTTTCAATCATCTACACTGCACCCGCACGCATTTGTGAATCCTCTGCATTTATTACCCAGTAAAATGTGTCAAAAGCACAGCGACAGCGACACGAATCACGTTAAGCGGGCGGCCCGGTCACGCGCCGACATCAAAGCGACTCTTCGTGACAACTTTAGCAAAGCCACCTCAGTGACGTCACACAGCCCATATAAATTTCAAGTTTAATAACGTCCGTTCAATCGGGCTGCTGCTGTATTTGCATGCTCGCTTCGGCGGCCCTCCTTGCAGGCTGTTCATCATCCCACCGGCAGGCGGCGGTGTGCTCGCACACTCGGGGTTTCGGCTTCCCGTTTGATGACGTCACGGCGGCGCAGCTCCAACGTTGACCCCACGATTGCGGCCTGTGCCATCACCCGAGCACAGTAATTTTTTTTTCCACCTTCGGCGGAGGGTTTGTCTACACAGTCCATCTCCATCATGAAACTAGTCAGGTAAGAAGGCGCGGGAAAGTGTCCGCCTGTCGAGCACGGCGATATCGGACGCGACCAGCGTGGCGGTGACGGCGGATGGACTTAGATGCGAGCGCAGGGCGCCGAGATGAGGCGGGAAGAAAGCGGCGGAGCGAATGAATGGAGGCTGTGCGGCGTTAGCGAGCCGAGCCGGGCCGGGCCGGGCCAGGCCAGCTACAAAAGCCGACTCTCAAACACGCGTTTAGTAATAACCGCAACGGTTGCGCGGTTCGTTGCACCGTCGCGTCGCCTCGGTGTGCACGCGCCCCGTTAAAACGTCTCCCAGAGGTGGTTTTGTGTGTGTGTGTGTGTGTGTTTTTGTTGTTCCGGCCGTGTCTGTTTCAAGCGTCGCTCTGGAAACAAAGGGAGCGTTTAGCGACACATTACCGCCGACGTAAAGTGCACCGCGAGTCTTGTCGGTGTGTGTTTACAGCGTCGACTCGCCTTTTGTTTGGCTGCCGTGAAGCTACACAGTCAGCGGCTAGCATTAGCTCGCTAGCTAGCCAGCTAGCTAGCTAGCAGCGCGGTGTTTGTTAACCCGTCAATGCTCGCCAACAGGTTCCTCATGAAGCTCAGCCATGAGACGGTCACCATCGAACTGAAGAACGGCACCCAGGTACATGGCACCATCACAGGTAAGAACCCCTCACACACACACACACACACACATCCTCAACGCTGCACCGCTTCACCGTGCTAGCACTATTTACGAAATTGCGCCGTTCACATCCGGACATAAGTGCATTCGCACCTGAGTTTCAGCAGGTCTGAGAAACTACATCCATGTGTCCTACGTTGGGCGAACTGACAATAAAGCTGACGTTGGGGTGAATGCAGGAAGTCGGAGCTTCGGCTGGGGTGCTGTGGCTCTTGACTGATTTAGATTCGATGTGATCACGAATGTTACACGTTTAACCTTCTTGATGTGCAGTATCTCGACTATGCCATGCAGGGACCATGGGGAGATGAGTTGTGATGAACAGTCAGGCGGTGCTTGTAGTTGGCCTCCAACTTCAGCTTAGCTCAGATTCACACCGGATTTACTTGAAACTGTCGGGTACAGCAACACAACTTGGTACAGTATGTGCGTAAACGGGAACACGTGCAGTATATATACACACACTGGCAACTTGATTAGGTACACCTGTTCGATCAAAGCAGTTTTTATTGCCAAGCAGGTTTTGACAAACAAGGAATTTGACTTGGTATCTGGTGCCAAATAGTTGACATATAGTTATAAGGAAAAAGTAAATGCTGTATAAAGCATACACAATATGCCAACGCATACAGGGCTGTATACACAACAAGTGAATATGAATATGTGCAACTGCTGGTTCATGCAAATATCTCATCAACCAATCACATGGCAGCAACTCATTGCATTTAGGCATGGAGACATAGTCCAGATGATCGGATGAAGTTCAAACCGACTGTCAAAATGGAGAATAGAGGTGGTTTATGTGGTGGCTGGTGCCAAATGGGCTGGTCTGAGTGTTTCAGTAACTGCTGGTCCACTGGGGTTTTCACACTCACACATCTCTGGGGTTTACAAAGGGTTGCGCGGAAAGGAAAAGATGTCCAGTGAGCAGCTGTCCTCTGGGTGAAAATGCCTTGATGATGTCAGAGAATGGCCACACTGGTTCGAGCTGGTATAAAGACAAGTTACTCATTCAACCGCTTGTGTCGACTTAAGATATGCAGAAGAGCATCTCTGAACGCACAGCACGTGCAAACCTTGAAGTAGATTGGCTACAACAGTAGGAAACATGAAGCTGAGACTACAGTTCACACAGGTTCATCAAAACTGGACAGTATAAGGTTGTGAAAAACATTACCCGTTCCCGGTCACAACTGCCACTTGGCTGATGAGATGTCTGTGTAAACAAGCAGTTGGAACATCGGTTCATGAATGAATAATCAGTGAGTGTATTTCCCAGCGAACCATGCAAGACAAACACAAGTATGCCTGAAATTAGCATGGGTTAAAGTGGAACCGGCGCGGTCTGCACGTGCCGCATACTCCCCATCTCACATTGAGCCAGTAAATCCTGAAGGATCACCGGGCAGCTCGTTGCTGCTGTGTTCAGTCACTGGAACTGAATTCACAGCTAAGGTTAGTTTGCTCTGTTGGCTTCCTTTTTGCACCGCATCAGCCCGGCCAGTTGGCTTCTTTGGCCCCACAAACAGATGAAACCGCTCCCACAGATGTATAGTTTCAGCTCAGAGGCAGTCCTCATTCAATGTGGCTCTTGTTGAGGTTCATTTTCCCTCTAACCTCCATAAAAGCCAAAATGCTTCCATATGACAGCGTTTGACCTGGTCAGGTTGCGTTGGGCGTTCTCACGTAGCCTCGCTTAGAACATCAATGCAAGTAAGTGCACCTGTTGAGAACACCCGGCCTTTCTGTTTGTCCTTGCGCCCACCAAAACACATCTGACCAGTAAGTGGTGTGTTTTGATTTTTCACTGTGAAAAGAAACATCCAAGAATGGTGTTTTTTTGGGCTGAGTGCATGTAGCACCAGAGCAAATGAACTACAGGCGTGATACCTTCCTTGGTGGAAGCGCCCAGACCACCTAGTTCCTGTTCCATCGTCATGGTTTTTCATTCCCGTTACCTTTTTGTTTGTTTCCCCCCCACTCAGGTGTTGACGTGAGCATGAACACCCACCTGAAGGCAGTAAAAATGACCCTGAAAAACAGGGAGCCCACTCAGCTGGAGTCGCTCAGTATCCGCGGCAACAATATCCGCTACTTTATCCTGCCCGACAGCCTCCCACTGGACACGTTGTTGGTCGACATCGAGCCCAAGATCAAGTCCAAAAAGAGGGAAGCAGGTGAGAAATGTGGAAAAGATTCCGTTTTCCCCGCCAGTACTGCGTTTCACGACACACAACAACCTGAGCAGAACACGTCTCTTGGAATACATCAGCAAGTTTTTCTCAATTTAGCCAAATTTGGGTTGGCGGGTGTTTGAGATCTCGGGGCTACCAAACATATGTATTAGCTACACCTGATGGTCTGATGTTCTACCCGGCTGATGACGAGCCTCAAAACGGGGCAACGCGCGCCCCGGGCGTCTGTCCACGCTCTGCTCGTAGAACGTTGGTTGCTCGGTGGTGTGTTGAACTGACGATATGTTGAGTGACGCTCACGTTTGTGAAGGTGTGACAAACGTCGCTTATTGTCACCGTTGTGTTTCTCCAAGTGGCCGGGCGAGGACGAGGCAGAGGACGAGGCCGCGGCAGAGGAAGAGGCCGAGGCCGCGGCGGCCCCAGGAGATGATGGCCAGGCCGCAGCCACCCGTCCTCAACCTCACTGTTATGTACAGGAATATTTTTTTTTCCTTTCCCTTGGGGGAGTCTTTTGAGAATTTCCTTGTTTTCTGTATTATTGTTCTGATTTTGTACATTAAAACGCTCCTTTTATGGAGAAGATGAACCTGACTGTGTGCCATTAGTGTTGACGGCTAGCTTTGCCTCTCAGTCAGATGTTTGTACCATTTGGTTGTTTTGGGTTTTTTGTTTTTTACGAAATAAAGTTTCTCAGCATGGAATTTTATATCCCAGTGCCCTTTGAGTTTTGCAACAAACAATGACAAAGGTAAGGTCATGAATAAGCCTGTGAATGTTCTCACTCACCCAGGTCATGGTTCTCTCAAGGAAAATTGAATCGAAGCAACTGGACTTGTTATTGGTCTTGGGAAGCATCTGACCAATAAGTCCAGTTGCTTCGATTCAATTTCCTTGAGATGAGGTCATGAATATAACTGTCATATTGACGATATAACTCGTTTTCAGATTCTTGGCTTAAAACATGGCGAGTGTTTAAAGTGAGCAGAAGCAGATCAA
>CAAKHG010034146.1:0-10211 GCA_901007715.1 Dactylopterus volitans
TGCGTTCTTGATTTTATTTTGAGTTTAGACTCAAAAGTCATCCCTGCCTCAGCAACATGAGTGTGTCAGGATATTTCCGTCTCACTCGAAACTACGCGAACATCAGTCATCCTCAAACAAATGTTGCTGTGTGTGTGTGTGTGTGCGCGCAGCATGACAACACTGTTATTTTTACTTTCCAGAGTCAAATCTATGTGACTGTGGACAAATCCAGCGTCCATATGTCATCAGCAGTCGCTATCATCCAAATGTACATTCTTTATACTACGGTATAAAAATCCCTCTGCAGAAGCTCACTAAGCTAACACTGCCCACTGTAGCACAAAGGGGGACGTTCCTTCAACTGAATTATGGCCTACACACACACACACACACACACAGGCGCGTACACAGTATAGTGGGGAACTTTGGAGAAAAAGACTGCACCATCTTCCTCCAAAAGGCTGAAACGGTGTTCATTTCTCCAGCAGAGTTCCACAGACGTGGTGAAGTTCTAAGAATAGATCACCCCCCCCCCCCTTCAAACTGATTGCGAATGTTATTTTTATTTAGCAGTTAGAAGACATTTAACCTCAAAATGCATCAATTAAAGTGTATTTCTGCTTGCAGATCCGGTCTCCTCACATTTTACCTTCCTCTCTTTCCGTAGGAGACTAATTACGTACCCA
Source organism: Dactylopterus volitans (assembly GCA_901007715.1). NCBI lineage: Eukaryota > Metazoa > Chordata > Actinopteri > Syngnathiformes > Dactylopteridae > Dactylopterus > Dactylopterus volitans. The sequence goes on from CAAKHG010034146.1 coordinate 669, forward strand.
TGAAAGTAGAACAGAGAGGAGAGTACCTGCATTCGATTAAAGAGCAATGAATGAACTCAAGTGTTGCAACAAAATGTCAGAAGGATTAATTTTGCTCCAGGTTCTCACTGTTAAAAGTTTTTCTTTATTTGCTTCTGCTCTCACGGGCAGGCTCATGTGTTATTTATGCCCGGCGAATCCTGTATATGCATCCGCGATCACGCCACAGGGTGCCGTTCTCTCACACACACACTCACACACACACACTCACGCACACACTCTGTTAACGGGCAGAGAAATCACAGAGCAACAACTGGCTCAGGATGCTGCAGCTAAAACAGGTGCGTCAGCCAGCCACGTCAACGTCATCGAACGAGTCCAGAGGTGTTCAGGAGCGCTGCGAAGATTCTCCTCGGAAGGCCAGTTCACCAAGCAGCTGGGCGCCGTTTTTACCAAGAACCAGACGGGAGCCCCTAAATGTTTCATGACGGAACTTGTCCACAGTGATTGGTTGTCTGCGTGAAAGAGCGCGAAATAACACGGCACCTCAATCATTTTGTAATGATGCTAGCAAGCGAGTGTCGCACATTCCAGGCTCATAACGAACTGGGATCGTCAAATTTGTTCGTCTGTCCCGTTTTCTTGAACACAACGTCATTGAATCCTTCAAATTTGATACAAATGTCCTCTCAGGCTCAACTAGTTAGATTTTGGTGGTCAAAGGTCAAACTCACAAAGCACATAGTTGGCCGTTTGCCTCAATGATGTACACCGATTATGAGAACTGTCCACACAAATCTCATAAATGACAAAACAATATGACATGTCTGTCTTTAAAAGGGCAAAGGTCAGCTTTTTTGGGTGGGGGGTTGTCCCATTCTTATGAATGTTAATCTGGGCTCAAGGATGAATATGATTAGAGTTTGGTGGTCAAAGTTCGAGGACGCTATGACCTAACAAGCATTTATGGCCACAAATCTGTAGGTCATCTGCTGCTTATGAAAAAAAAAAATCAGGAAAATGACAAAATGGCATTTTGAATCCAAAAGTCCAAAGGTCAATGTTTTTTGGCCTCTTGTGATGAATAGTTATGGAACCCCTGAAGGGTTTGTCTTCCAGTTGGGCAAAAATGTCAGCTCAGGCTCACGATTAGAGTTTGGTGATCATGGGTCAAAGGTCATGGAAATTTTGATATCACAAAACGTGTTTTTGGGGAATAAGTCATATGCTGACAACATTTAAAATGTTTAATAGGGTTGAATGTTGAAGTGATGTCATTTCTGTACTCTTAGTACATTTAACACAATTCATTCAAATTCTTTACTCATATTTTATGGACAGACATGGATGCTAACAGTAACTGTGAACTAATTGCTAGCTTAAGGCCTCAGCAGGCGACTGTAGGCTTCACGGATTTACGGTTCGCAAAGCAGGGATTGGCTCTCAACCGCCTACGTCACCGGACATCTCGCTGTCAGTCTCTCTCTCACTCAACCACTCACCGCTGCTTTTCTAACTCAACTTGTAAAGCTTCTTTCGCACAAAAGTGACCGACAATAGAGAAAAACCGCCGCTCCATCCTGCTACGGTGACTGTTTTTGCCTCCCCGGGGACAAAATGGCATCACCAGGCGAGACTCACCATCGCTAGCTTGTTAGCATCATTGCTAAATACCGGTTTTCTTATCTTATAAAAGCCGAAAGTGGTGATTAGATTGAGCGTTACTCACCAAGCGGATGTGTTTAACGTTCCAGTTGTCGCTCTATAACGTTGCCGAGCCGCATTGAGACGCCAAAGTTTTATTAAACAGCTTCGACGCTAAATTTCGTTGGCAGATGAGCAGCGGCGCTGTGAATTATGAACTCTAAATGTTCAAAATCGGAACGTTCGGTTTGGAGGACTTGCTGTGGAGCTTTTATCTCCAAAACTATTTCAGTAACAAACAGCTATAAAAGCAGCACTACAGAAAGCTTAATCTTCCCTGGTGTATCTTTCTTCTTCTTTTTTTTTTTTTTTTTGCCTAAATCCTTGTTTGATTAAACAAGTGGATCTAAAGTGGCTCTTGGCAAGTTGATGAATTGAAAATTACTGAGAACTGATGAATCAATCTGCAGTAAGTTCCCCGCCGCTGATCGGATGGAGCGAAACGTTTCACATGAAGCCGGCCGGGTGATCGATAACGGCCCAGAGTTCCTCCCCTCCGCCGCCCGCCTTCCCCCGCTGACGTAGCTGCGCCAGCCTTTGCAGCGATTCGTGGAGTGTGGAGGCATGTTTAGCCGCACGCGGGCACTCTCAGCGAGCTGCATCCCCAGGCTCAGTCTCGTGTGTGCGCACACACACACGCATACCGACGGGGGTCTCATGAGCGAGCCGCGTCCCGAGGCTCGCCGCGCCACGGCCGGCCGAGGCGGTGGAGATTGTAATTGTACGGCACATATCTGCTCTTCCATGTGCACCAGCGGAGCGCCCCGCAGCAACACACACACACACACACACACACGCACACACACACCATGATGATATGTGTACCCAGCTTTCCTGACTCTAACTTCAGCCCTGTTTCTGCTGTTTGTCTCTTGCTTCAGCTTCTATATCCAGATATCTCCGCCTTCCTGTTAACCTGCCGCCCTCTCATCTCTGCTTCTCTCTTTTTTCTCCTCTCCTCTCTCCCCGCCCCTCCCGTCTGTCTCATGATTTCATTTTCTGGACCCGCCCTGATTTTCTACCCCTCCTCCCGGCGACTGCAGGGCTTCGGGTTTGTAACATTTGAAACAACTGCGGACGCCGATCGTGCGCGGGAGAAACTAAATGGTACAATCGTAGAGGGACGCAAAATAGAGGTGCCTTTTCCTTTCCTGTCTCTTTACCCATCTGCACACACTCCCCCCCTCCCTCCCCTGACTCTCTCTTTCCTTTCTCCGCCTGCCTGACGTTTCCTGCAATGCCTCCCCTCTCTTCCTCCATCCATCTCGTGTCTCCCACCTGCCTGCTGCACCTTGAACGCTGCATGCCGAACCCCGATCTGTAAGTGTACGTGACCGGCAGAGACGCAGGGCCCCACTCAGCAGCGCCGCGGTCCGCACCGAGCGATGAATTTACTCATGATGGGTTGTGCCGTGTTTGTGCGCGAGTGTGTTTGTGGCATGTGCATGAGGACACGCCGTATTCTTTTTTTCTTTTTTTTTTAAATTTTGATCAGAAAAGCCAAAAATCGCACGTGATCCCGACACCTTGTTAAGACGCGTGTCAGGAGTCAAGCTCGTGTCAGTCAGTCGGCTGACTTTTCTCCTGTTTCCATGTTTCGCTAACTCAGTCGAGATAATCCAATGAAGACATTTTAACAGTTTCAAAGGAGGGTAGCAAACCTGGCACCCAGATAAGTGTGTGTCTGTGCCTCCATAGTTCTATAGTTTCTGTGACTTTGACGCTCCAGGATCCACCTCCCGAGACCCGAGGCAGGTGCAGAAGGCACTTTGGTTATGTAATCATGCTGCGTCTCATGATTTTAGTCCTTTTTTTTATCGATATCAATATAGATCTAAAACTCTGTTGCTCCTCCCCTCCAAATATCTTTAAAGACATAAAACAATGAATGATATAGGCAATATATGTGGTTTCGCAAAAAATTGTTGAATTATTGTAGGATTATTATCAAATTTATATAAGTATATCAGCTTGTTTTCTCAATAGAATACAGGAGATGTGATATGCAATAGATGTGCAAAAAAATAAATTCTGTTGTAATAAAGCATTGAAAATTCAATTCTTTTCGTCTTTTCGAGTCATCAAATGACATTCCTGGTCCATGATTGGCTAATTGTGATGTCATGCCTTAACCTCAGATTAACATGGGCACATAAAAACCCTGTTTTGCATTTTCCTCACCACTGAGTCACCATGATGATTTTTTAAACAGTTTCCATTACCATACAATTGTGTTTTATTACGTATCAAGCTTACAGTTAAGATGTGGTTCGGCTTAAGGGAAGAGATGCTGTTCCTCTAAGCGTCTCAAATTTCCAATAATAGGATTTCTCATGCAATTGCCAAGGGGTGAGTTGTATATTGGTATCAATCACTAAGTCTCCAGTGCCCAAATAAAACGAAAAGAATCTAATGCTAACGTAAAATTAATGTCATACTGACATTTCTGAGTTTTCTATGCTTTCTCATTAGTTTAATATCATCCAGACTGCATTGTTTTCTCACATCATTTCTGTGGGTTTAACTCCGATTAGGAGCTGGCCTAAATAAATAAATAAATGAAGAGTTGCAGCACATTTTTTGTGAACTCACGAAGAAACCGGGAACCTGCAGAAGCTCGATCCAAGCCCTGTGTGTGTGTGTGATCCCTCTGAAGTTGGCAAAAAACTAAATAATAAATAAACAAGCCATCACCAAGAGACACAAGCAACCCAAATCTAATCCCTCACCTCCAGATCAACAATATCAGGGTCACAAGGAATGCTGGAAAACCATGTGCAGCCACGCATGTTTGTATCAGGGCAGATGGCAAATAGGCGAAGAAATCCCAGGTTTTTACAGACTTTTTTTTTTTTTGTGCGTTCATTTTTTTTAATTTTTTTTTTGGACATTTGGTTTGAATATTTTCTCACTTATTTTCCCCTGATGTGTTGGGATGTACTGAAGCACCAGATGTTTGACTTGCTGCATGAAGCCTCACCTCGCTCATACGCGACCGGTATGGCGTTTTTCACAATGTGCACAGGTTTTTGTTTTTTGTTGGGTTTTTTTTTTTTTTTGCTGCATATCTGCCTGAACACTAACCGCTGTCTGTCTGCTGGTAGGTCAACAACGCCACAGCGAGAGTAATGACCAACAAAAAGGTGGCAAACCCTTACACAAACGGTGAGACTCACGCTTTCTCTTCCAATCACTTTGTCCAGCCTCTTGTTGCTGCTTTCATTTTCCTCTCTCGTGTTTTCTTCTCCACTCATTAATTCCCTCTCTTTCCGCCAGTCTCTCGTCTTCCGTGCCCGTAATTCATTTCCAGTTCCAGTATTAGACCTGGCTGCATTACAAAGCAACAGACCCTTTTGGTTAAATTTATCAGAAGAAGTAAGGAAAAAAAAAAAAAACACAAAACAAACAACACTATTCTCCAAGTCTACCAATTGAGCTTGCTCAGTGAATAGAAGGGGAAACTGAGGAGACGAATGCAGGCCAGCCGGCAGATTCTGCCTCCAAGAGCACCATCTAACCAGTTACCAGGGAAAACTTTAGTATTGTACTACGCTTCTATGGATATTGTACAGTCGGAAGTCATCCAAGTTCAGGGTATTCCAAGGCAGTTTCCAAAATATGTGGACTTCTTTTGGTTGCTGAAGATGTTTAACCCCTTTAATAGGTGTCGTCAGTTCTGACTGGTGGGGAGGCCCAGATGTTGAACCCCCTCTGGGATTCTCGATACCCAGAGAGTCGTCACGGTCAGCTGAGAGTCGTCGACCCACCCGGACCATCCCCACCAGTCACTTAGAACTGAAGAGGCCTTCTAGAATGAGAGGTGAAAGAAGTCATGTGGCCTTCTACCGGGACACATCAGAAGCGCCATACCCAATTTGACGTCGATAGATTATGCCACGTCCAATGGGAGGTGGATGGATCACGCAATAGGGCCGGGCGACGTGATGATTTGTTCCAATTAGCCACCATCAGAACATCAACCGGGTACTGCGAGTGTATTCCCATGGTTGAGTGGACCAGCACAGGAGACTCCTCTCCAACCTTCCATTTTCAGCAGACATGAAGACCATGAAGAGCTTGTTGCAAGCAGGGAAATCCAAAATCCCATGTTTTGAATTATTTTACACTTAAACCGGACCCGACCGGCAAGCTTGAAGACCTAAATGAAGCAATTTGCTGTCTCTGCAAAAGTATGGTGCCAGCGGAACAAAAAAAAAGAAAGAAAAAAAAGCCTAACACTATCAATTAGCATGATGGTTTGCAGATGCACCATCCTGCTGAGCGCACTGAGAGAAGCAGCCCCCTCAACGACGCAACTTTCTACATCTCGCCACGGGCACAATGTCTTTTCGCGCGATGGAAAAGGAGCCTTTCATGAAGTTGCTCAAAACTTTTGATCAGCGATGAACGCCTCTCGGACAGAAATGAAACCTCCACAATCAAGCCGGAGCGGAGGGAAGTTTGCCTCTTTTTTGAAGGAAGTTTCTGTTTGAATGAATTTGCCTTCAAGTTACCCTCTGACATCCCGCCGTCGCAGCCCGACGTCCAGGCTTACTCTAATTTAAGCAATAAGCTGTGAAGACAGGCTCACAGCTGTTCAGCACTGTTTGAAAGACGGTCTGATGGCGTCAGATGAAGGTCGCCGCCGCTTGCAGCCTCCAAATAGCGGAATAACAGCTGGCGGTTTCCGTTCGCGACCAAAATGTCAGGCTCTGCTCTCAGCCAATCACTAAACGGGACGGCGCAAAACCCCAGACTTCGCCGGATCCCCGGCATTTTGTTCAGTCACGTCAGCTGCAAAAGCAATTGCAAACAGTGTTACTTTGCCATGAATCAACACTGCAACTGCGTTCTTAATCGCCTGCTAACACACTGCGTACTCCAGCTTCCTGTAAGACAAAATGTTATATAACTAATCATACATCCTACCTTGAAAGCAAAAGCGCCACACTTGATGTCTTCTTCGTGGGTTTTATCTTGGAAACAGCCGGAAGTGTGGTGCCTTTTCAAATCAATGGCTTCATAAATCTAAAAAAATAGACATTGTTTGGATAATCTGATCAACGCTTAACATTTGACAAATACCATCCGTGCCAGTAGTGTCCAGTAGACCATCTCAGCATACGCAAAGTTCACGCACCCTGTGGGTGAAACACACATTATACTTCCTGTCCGACGACACATTTTGTGTCAGTCATGTGTTAGAGGTGATTCTGAACACAGCTTATGGCTCATGTTTGCGGAGGTTAAGCCTAAAACGCACACGTCTGATCGGGGTTTTGGGGAAAGATAATAATTTGGGGTAGCTTTTTATTAAGGCGGCAAATGTGTGACGACTGTTCACACAACAGGGCATCTAGATATGAGGATATGAATTGGGGTTTTTGGGGTTCAGAAATACTGGCATTAAATGCATCGTGCAATACCAACATTTCCTGGCTGGCAAACTGGATGCTGTTGGTCAGATTTGATTAATGAAACCAATATTTTTAAAAGTGGCAGCCACTTTGGTTTGCCATAAAAGCAGAGTGCGCCCTTTCCTTCGTCAGCAGGTGGAGGTGTTTAAAAGCTAAAAAAAAAAAAGAGAGAGAGAGCAGCAGAGGAAGCGAAAGTGGAGATGGAGGAGGGACTGAAAGCAGGAGGAGGACGAGGAGAATTTGTTAGATGGACGAGAGAGTGAATGGGTGAATGAACTGGGCCAACACAGAAGAGCCTGCAGCCGTTCATGAAGAGGGAGAGACGGACCTTTGAGGGTGTTTCTCCCTCGCAAACACTCATTTATGTGGACTGAATGACAGAGTGGAGCGTGGATGGAGAGAGCGATGGAGACGGGGAAAAGAAGTAGAGTGTAGATGAACAAGGGAGGGAATTAAATGGCCAGACATGGCAGCACCTCTCTCTCTCGCTCTCTCTCTCTCTCTCTCTCTCTGAGTGTGTGTGTGCGTCTCTCTCTCCCTCTCTCTCTTTCTCTCCCTCACACACACACACGCCGACACACACGGACACACACCTCCATCCTGAGGGTGTGGAGAGAGAGAAAATGAGCCCTGAAGGGTTTTCCATTCATCATTGTCATCAGGCCCCACCGGCACAAACACACTCGGATACACACACACACACGCGCGCACACACGCACACACCCGCACGCACGCACACACGTTTCTCACTCAGCTCATCTCCCTCTGCCTCTCCGGTTATGTTCAGTCTTCTTAATTGGCTTTGGTGGTCGAACAGACTGTTGCCAAACACCAGAAATACAACTGAGTGAAAGCGGAAAGTGTGAAAACTTCCATTTTCGTTTGAGTCACCATGTTCATGGGAACATGTGGCGACGGTTATAGAAAACAATGTATGATTCACAGCCAAGGTTGCGCTATTGATTTTATTCAAATACGCACACACGGAACATGAAAACTTTATACGCCATGACGATCAAATTCAGCAAATGAGTATCATGGCATGTGAGATACAAACACGGTGACAAAAAGAAATGTGTTTGGAATAATGGAAACGCATTGATCGTGCTGTGCCTCTTTGCGCATGTTGTTCAATGTAAACACTTTCCCAGCGGCTTCCGTGTCACGTTATGATCTTCTGTTAACACGGATTTGTTAATTATGAACTCCAGATCAACTACCCCATGCATGTTAATTTCGCACGGGCATGTCGAGGGAATACCATGCGTCTGAGAGCGGTGCCGGCCGCCGACGGCTAACGACGGCGACGCTTCACCAGCTCTCTCTCTCTCACGTCCACACCCGAAGTGACGCAGATGACACGAGTGACATTCTCTGAAATAAGCGCGCTCATCCCGGTGATTAAAATGTAACTGTCATACATGTTTTAACGGAAACACATGTGAGCTTTTTTTGTTTTTGAAAGATGTGAGCTCAAACTGATGCACTCAGTTGTGATGTTTTGTGTGTGTGTGTGTGTTTCCTGTACAGGCTGGAAGCTGAATCCAGTGGTTGGAGCAGTATATGGTCCTGAATTTTATGCAGGTAAAGAGACTGTTATGAAAAGTATAATGAAATTAAATTAGTTGCTGTATTTTTCCATCTTTTTTTTTTTTTTTTTTTTTTTTTTGGTTTGTTTTCCAACCCGCCGCGCTGGCCGCCGCCGAGTGTCGAGTTTCTGCATCGGACCAATTTTTGAAATGCACAGATCACAGATTTATATCTTCAGATTTATATTTGTGTACGTGTGAGTGCGGTTTGAAGTGGCAGCCTGGTTTCATTTGGTGGAAGTGCTGAGACTGTCCGCTCACCATAACCGCTCTCCTTTTTGCTCATTAGTCTGAAATCTGTTCATTCCCAGACAGGTTTACAGCACTCCTCTAAATAACTGCTCTGACAGAGAGAGGCCATCCATCTCTTTTATTTCTCCTTCACTCCCTCCCCTTTTCCCTGCATTTCTGCCAGTGTCCCTCTGCCTCACCATCTATCCCTCCATCCACCAACCCAACCAAGCAGCATCCTCAGATGACCTCCCCCAAACAGTTTTCATGCGCCGCTGCTTGCGGATCAAGCCGACGTGTGTGTGTGTGTTGTTTGTTTGTGTGTGTGCGTGTGTGTGCATGCGTGCATGCGTATATGTGTGTTGTGAGGACACACACCAGAGCACATAGTCACATTATGGGGACTTGCCTCCCATTTGCGGAGGAAAACAAGTCCCCTCAATGTAAATCATTGCAGGCTATGAAAATACTTGAAATGCCGGTTAATTTTTAATATTTTGCCGTCATTTCGGCCCACGTGTGGTTTCATAACCGTCGGCACCGCTGTTTGACGTGTGTGTGTGTGTGTGTGCGTGTGTGTTTGTGTATGCTGTGCTGTAATAGTTTGCTGAGATGGCGCAGAG
>CAAKHG010034151.1:1422-14093 GCA_901007715.1 Dactylopterus volitans
TTTTGGGGGGGGGGGGGGCCGCCCGCCGGGGGGGGGGGGGGGGGGGGGGGGGGGGGGGGGGTGCCATGTGAGGTACGATCCCATGTGGCGTGATATCTGTGGTGCCTGTGTAGGGTTCTGGATCTAGACGTTTATGTGTTTGAGGGGGCATAAAAAGGAAGCACAGGCTCTCCAAGACCTACCTCACAGGATACGGACAGAACTGCTGAACATGTAAGGAGGAGTTTGGGAAGTTTGGGAAGTTTTGGGGATGAAGGGATGAGGGGAGGGACAACAGACGAGAAGCTTAACGTGCTGAGGCTCCACCTGAGGGCAACTCCACGGGAGCCGACCGCCGCATTTCCTCCAAACAAAAACCAGGGCTCAGTCGGGAGCTCGGATTGGCCGACGATGAGAGAAACGATGTCGAATAGAAGCCGCTTGAAATGAGCGCAGCGCCGCCATTGGTCGCTCGCGCCGGGCGTCTTGGGGGGGGGGGTGCCTGCAGCGCTTCGTACCGAGCGCAGGACTTTTATTCAAAGCAAATAAAAGGTAATAAGAACTGATAAAAGTTCTGCCTCCAGTCAATCAAGGCCCGCTGGTCTTTGCATCAGCAGGTAAATAAAAAGCTCCCCGGTTCCTATTTGAGGAAACGCGGTAAATCGCCGTGACAAGATATAAGCTGACGGATATTCGGCGGCGCTTTTGTAACTTTTTTTGGCACACAGTTGGAACTTCAGCCCAGATCTGCCCCCCTCCCCCCGGCGACCCCCTTACCGGATGAAGAACCGCCACACGGTCCAGATGAAGATGAGGAGGATTCCTAATAACCAGCACTGCGTGACGGCGAAGGGGATGGGCAGCATGATGGTGTTGGGATCGTACTTGAGCACGATGAGGAACTCGGTCACGGTGATGGCGGCCACCAGCCACGCCTGCTGGCCCAGCTTCTTGTGGAACTTCCTGCAGGGAGAAAACGTTTTTTTTTTTTAAATGTGTTGAATTATGGGGAAAAAAAACACCCAATTTTTATTTAGCAAGAACAGCGCCAAAGCTGGTCTGAGGGTTCGCCGACAAGAACCGCACATACCATGTAGAGCAGTGAACGGGTTAATGAATGAAAAGTGGATTTTTTCTGAACATGCAAACAATTACCGAAACCTAAAATATACATACTCAACTGAAACAATACAAAAAGAAAAATAATAATAATAGTTCCATCACATGTTCGGAAAAAAGGAGGGAAGCACAACCTTATTGATCCCCACCGCTTTCTTCATTTCAATATTATACACGGTTAATATAAATTGACATTATCCCCTCCATTTTTATTTATCTAATATTATATGAATATGATTAGTTGTTAACTATCAACTTAATCACCAACCGTTCTAATAATTGGATTATTCTGTTCAGTCAAAATTCTGAAATTCCAGCTTGCAACACGCAAATATTTCTGGTTTCTTCACCCTTTTTATGACACAACACAGAATATTTTTAGCCGCGAGCGCGTCGCCGTGGGCTTTGGGACACACGCTTTTTTTTTTTTTTAACCGTTTTTTCCTGCCATTTTGTAGATGAAAGAACTGAAGCAATTAATCTAAAAAAAAAGAATCCACAGGGGAAATACTAATAATAATAATAATAATGAACTGCAACGTCAACTGGCAGGTGGAGGACGCCGGCACAGGCTGAACGCCCGACGGCAAGGAAGCCACTTATCCCCCCGCCCCGATCGCGGCGTCGCTTATGCCGCGCCATCCGGCTGCCACTCACGGGTCGTCCATGAAGTCGTAGATCTCCCTCATGGCCACGCCCCCCACGTTGATGAAGAAGACCAGCCGCAGCAGCACCAGGTAGTGCTCGGGGGCCATCCACAGCACAAACTTCAGGTAGAAGGTGTTCAACTCCGCCAGGAGGAACTGAAAGTGGTGAAGCGGGGGTTGAGGGTTAGATGATCGAGGATTGTGGCCGGTGTCTCGATAGCAACGTGATTTGAGAGCTCGCGCGTGTCTGAAATCGCGACTGCGCGGCGCTGAACGATGCGGCACAAATCGAAATGTGAGGAAGATGTTGGCATGGGAAATCTTACACGTGTCCATATCATTTGCTGTGTTAATATTGCACGTGTCGAGATAAAGGTGAGATAATCATACACACATCAGCCAAAAAAAAAAAAAAAAAAATGCAACAGTAATGGGATAAATTCTCCCTCCAGGAGGAGTCCTGTGTTGAATTTTGATTGAATCTGTTTGGTGTTGGCACACTTTAATTATTGTTACTGGGACTGTGATTTGTGATGCTGCTGAACTGTACTGGGTTACACTGAGGTGTCCCTAATATTTTGGTCATTCCACCATAACACAGTGCAGTTCAACAGCATTACAAATTACAGGCTGTCCGCATAAATTACGTCCATAAACATTCCGACATAAAACTCCTCCTGAACTGAGAATCTATTGCCATTGCTGATGCGTTATATTCTGTGGTGAACATGCAGCGGTTTCAGTGTTATGGCTGATCTGTGTCGATCCTTCAGCCTTAAAGAGGCTCATCAAATTCATCATCCATCTATCTTTTCAGAGAAGCCATTGAAAATTTAATTACACTTAATTATAAAACAAAATTAAGAATCAACTCACTTCACAAACATCAAAAAACAAACAAAAACAACAAAAAAACAGCTGGGTCTTTTTCTTTCGCTGATTTCGTTTTAAAACTTAAGACCTCTCTGATCCACGTGAGATTAATTCGCCTGTCTAATCTGATTATGCAAATATGTGGAAGGAGAAAGGGAAGGTGCGAGGAGGAGACCTCTGGCAAGCGGCTGGAAAATTCCACGTGTGCTTGTGGTTCATGACGGTCAAGCATGTGAAAAGAGGCGAGCGCCTCTCTTTTGACTCATCTTCTTTGGACTCGTTTTCCTCGTGAAGCGACAAACAAGCTGTTTCGAAAACACGAGTCACTTGTAGCAACACTGCTGAGGAGCTCCGGCGATGAGCTCCAGCAAGAAATAATGCGTAACTAATGCGGAACCTGTTTAACGCTCCATCGGCTTTCCGTGGCGCCGCGCCCCGTTAGCTTGACCGCCGGACCCGGAGTGTTACCGAGGCGGAGGTGCGTTCCTCACCATGAATATGATGCCCAACACGGCCAGCCAGCGCCGCAGGTTGGACGCCGGCTTCCACTCGAACTTCACCCAGCTGTACGGCGTGAACTGGAAGGCTATCCGCTTGATCTTCCCCCTGCGGGCCGCACGGCAGAGATGCTCTTAGGAATGGCCGCGGCTCTTTTGTGGCCGCGCGGTCACAAAACAGCCCATATTTCATCAGTCGCAACAAAGCAGTACTTGTATGTAGGAATGTTCCAGAGGCCCTGCCACTGGTAGGGCTTCATCGACAGCCACGCCAGGGTCTTCATGCCGCAGTAGATGCCCAGACCGTTGCACACCAACACGTCCATGATCCACTGGGGGAGGGAGAGACGGGTGGGATAATTTCAGGTTCTACGCCATCATGAGGATGCTTTGTGCCCGCGTTTCTGTTCGGAAACTCGCCTTCTGCTGCTCTTGTGTTTCTCACAAAATTGGCAGACACTCCGTCGGTTTGAAACGCCGGGGTGAGCGGCCAAATCACGCTGAAAACACCAGCGCTTACATTCTCGTTCACGCTGCAGGCAAAAGTGCCCTAAATTCGACTTTTTTGCCCATATGTGACCCATATCTGATTTATTTATGACAGCCTCGACAGCACAGATCTCACTTTTTTCCCCCAAATCAGACCCAAGCCACTTTCATGTGTGGCCCTAAGTATCTGACGTTTTTCCCAGCGACCTCAGTCTGAACGGTCCTGTCGCATTTCATCCCACTATCACGTCACTGAAGCGAGACGGGCGTCACAATTCTGCGCCGGACGAGGCGGGACCGCGCGGCCAGATCGCCATGGAAACGATGGACAGAAGCAAATCGGATCTCAGCAAAAAAAATTGCAACTGAGCATTAAGACCTGCAGCGTGAACGTAGCCATTATGCACCAGGGCCTCCTGCTCTTTGGTGTACGCAAAGGAGAATATTACAATCATTTGTTTACAACACTGACATGTGTTGGTGATGCATGGCTTAATTAATGTCTTTTTAATCTTTGCGCTTCTTCACGGTGTCTTATTGTAAAAAATTTGCTTGTCACACTTAACTGCTGGTGCGTATGTGGGCAGCAGAAATGTTACTCCACCACGTCACCGCACTGAGCCGCTGCCGTCTCTCTAACTCTCCCCAGATTCCAGAAACAATCCTTTAAGGGAAGGCAACTCCGCTGACTGCCCCCACCCCACCCCCCTCCTCTGAAATAAGCGCGAAATCGCTACTGTGGGAAGTTGGCTGTGTGCAGATTTTTCCGAAAACGTTTTTTTTAATTTTTTATTCCAACCTAAGAAGTGCTCGGGGACCCGCTGGGTGGCGTTGCGCTATAAATAGACAGAAGGTGAGGACACTCCTCCGCATTCTAGACCTTCACCAGTCACTGCACTGCAGAGAAACAGCTCAGACTCACAATGACCGCCCCCCCCCCAGCGCCCCTGAACCGCCACAGACGGATGTGGCACATCTATCACGCCGCATCCACACCTCGTCAAGGGCCAAAACACCACATTAATGTTTGTTTTCACGTTCTCAGCGGGCTGGTTAACGACGCTGAGCCGTCTTGCACGTCTGCTTCCTCATTCGTGGGCACACTGAGAAACACACTGCACTGTTTGGGTTTGTTTGCGAAGTCGCGTTCGTATTTGACGAGAAGCGTGCGCAGCGCCGTCACCTTGCCTGTCTCGCTTCATGTGTGTGCATTCGTTGCTTTATAAGTTGAAGAGATTTAAATTCAGCGCCTTTTAATCTACTTAAACGGCACATATTATCCTTATTTCCAGGTCTGTATTATTTGTTCTAAAAGTCTGCTAAAGTAGCTTTGCAGGATTCACAGTTAAAAAAACAAATAAACAAGCACTTTATTTTTCTTATACCGGCCCTTTAAGCAGCTTCTGTCTGATCAAGGCCACTTTAGCTCTCGTCTCTTTAAGGCCGCCTGCTCCCTAAAAGCCCAGTCCCTTCTGATTGGCCCGTCCCGTAAAAGTTAAATTTCTACCCAATTGTTTCAAACTTTGGCTAAATTCAACAAGTGTGTCAGAGAAAACCATAAAAAGGACCACGGCATGAAACACACCAGCATGACGACATGATGTGAAACCGTGTCGGTCGCAAAAGCGCCGTGTGCGCAGAGGAAAAAAAAATGAAGTAATATTTGCACATACGTGGTCCCACCAGCACTCGGAAAAGTTTGGCAACTGGTGCTCCAGGCTGTATTCCAGGAACTCAAACATGACACTTATTATCATGCACATCCACCAATCCCGGATCATCAGCGTCTGAGCAGGAGGGGAGAGAGCAAAGGTGGATGTGTGGGAGGCGTCGAGAGGGAGGAGAGGTCAGCAAAATACCGCAGGAGGACACTTAACATTGCTCACCGCTGCAAATACAGAACTGGCAGGGAGGTGCTGAAAAATCTGCTAACATGCAAGCTTTTATTTTGTTTTTTTTAACACAACCAACACGAGCTCTTCCCATTTTCCCCAGCGTGTGTCTGGTTCTAAACAGTTGCCGCCGTCTCAGGACGGTATCCAAGCACGCCGCGTCACGCTGGATTTCCGCCAGTGTCCGCTTTGGTGTCTCCGGCCACGTGCTGTCTAACTACGCAATCGGCATGGACGTCTTACCTTGAAATACCAGCCCATGAAGTGGGACGGAACGAATCCATCCATTTTGTCCTGCGGAGGGAAGGAAAAAAAAAACAAACATGTACATTCTCTTGATCAGAAAAGGGCGGCGAGCCGGCCGTCGCGTCAAATCCGACCCCAACGCGCAGTGGCTGCTCGCTCCTCTCGTCATTATTTAACACCAATCAACCTGGCTACACTTCTTATCATTTCAGTGCCCTAAAATTGTATTTTCTAGCGTAAACGGAGTTTTAGGTTTGACTGGAATGCTCTTAATGAAACCTCTGGCTCAGACTGGCGCCGTCCAGGGTGGTGTGTGCCGGGGCAAATCTAATTTGTTGTGATATAAATGCTAACTTTTTTTCCCCCCATGCCCTTCCTTCAAATGTAGCTCACCTTTGACATTTTTAATGTCAAATCAAAGAGAGTTAATGTTGTTTTGCGGCGGTGTAAACCTTCGCCGAGGCACTGAGAGCAGCAGCAGACTGCCCCCCCCGAACCGCCTAGCTTTACTGATAGGATATAATCTGCACTGGAGTCTGCTTGTTGAGGCTGCTACGTAATTTGATATATGGGTTATTTGCCTACAAGTAATCATTGAGGGTAAATCTGATAACGACAAATGGTTTTAAAACTTTCGGAAACACGGCCCGTCAATGTACAGCCACTCGTCAGCGAGGTTTGGGACTCCTCAAATTGTCCCAGACTCAACTGTGTGAAGTCTTAAATGAAAATAGTCCTACCCATATGTTGTGGAAGGGGTCGGTGGTGTTGCCTGGGTCATATATGAGGCAGTTTCCTCCATAGTCGCGCTCGGGGAGGGGCACCCCGAGCCTGGGGTCAATGTACTTCATGAACTGCCGCCCGTCGTGCACCGTCTGGTTAACAAGGGCGCAGGGGAGAGGAAAAGTGCGTCAGTGCTCTCGGGCCCGGCGTTCCCGGCTGCCCGGGACAGGAGATCAACCAATCGTGGCCAAATCTTTGGTCGGGCCTCTGAAACGTTGGTCTTACGCCGCTGTGTGAGTCGGGCTCGCTGGCGGCCGTCGTCAAGGTCGTGCGACAGAAGACAGCGTCAGACAAAAAACTGACACTGTCAGGTATTTAGGATGGAACAACGGCAGCAGAAACCTCGCCTGTGTGTGTGTGTGTGTGTGTGTGTCCTCCAGTTCTTGCCATGCCCGTGTGAAGAAGGATGTAGCGGAGGAATTACCGCTAATGCGAGTCAGCCCGTAAAACTTAGTGGAACTCGCTTAATGAAGTGACGCTCGTCTCCGCGCCTTGACGTACATGCTTGACGTTACAGAAGCCACAGTGGAAGTGAGCAAATGCCAAAGCCGCAATGTGGGTTTATGAAAATATCGGCGGACATGTGCCGGAGGGAAGGTTGCTAGAATTGTGTGAAAAGAAGAAAAGTTTTTTTTCTCAGTGTCTATAATAAATATGTCTACACGTATTACTCTGAGCGAGGAGGGGGATGGCTCGACGTCCGGGACTGATTAAGATACAGTTTGGCAGCTGCGGTGAACATTTTAAAAATCAAACCGGAGCGAGCGGAGAGGCTGCCAGAGCTTCAGATGCAGGAGGAAAGAGCCAGTACTGGAACGGAACCCGCAAATCCTCGAGCCTGGCAATTTTTACGGCCTAGTTTCACGTTGCTCTCGTGGACTCGGCCGCGTCGTATTTCAGGAGCCGCTTCGCCTCGCTTGTTTTCTCCAGGATACAAAACGACGGAAACTCGACATGATTCCACAGCCGTGTGATCGGGCTGAACATGTCGGCTCTCCTCTCTGCCCAGTAGTCCTTAAAATCTTTACACAGTGTAGGGATTTTTTTTTTTCCCAAGTAATTAATTCAAGTAATTTTTTCCCGCCCGACTATGAGAAGCTTTTTGGCTCACATCTAAAAACGCAACAAAACAAATCATCTCCTGCAGGACGGACGACGCAGGATCAGCTGTTGAAAACTTCACAACGCGTTACCTCAGACAGAAACTGCTGTGGGCCAATCAGAGGCCAGCAGTTGATGCGGCGCGAGCACCCCCAGAAGAACCTAAAACTACCCCTCGACATTCTGTAATCAAGTCCAGAACCCTGTGTGGTGGAACCTCAGCTCCTGTGTGGGGCTCTCCTCCTGCTCCTCCGCCGTGTAGGACGGGATGAAGCCAAAATCTCCTCATCTGTTTTGCATTAATACATATTCTTATCCCGGGTTTCCGTTTACGTGGACTAACTGTCGCGAATTCCCTTCGCTGTCGGTATCCGTACTTTCGCTGCGACATATTCAAAAGCAAAAATACTGAATTTTTGGGTCATTTATTTATCACATACCTAGTGTGAAAAGGCCTTTACTGTCACACGCAAGGGCATGAAGCGCAGAGATCCTCCAGCAATATCCTCAAATTTAGGTTATTCAGTTTTATACAATTGTACTGTTGTACTCTCTGGGTGCGTCTGGTCACATTCAATCCTGTAAACTAGCAGGAACTGCGACACTGACGCCTCATCAGAGAGCTGCTGTTCTGAGAAATATTTCGAGGAGCATTTTGTTTGTCCAGAACACCGGAAGCTTCACTCGTGACTGAACTCTGCTTTTTCCTTTTCGGGGTGCATGCCCTTCACTGCAGGCAGATCTTCACTTTGGGAGCACATTCATGTTTCTGACTTTTTGTTTTGCGTGCTTGAATGCGCACATGCTGATGCGAATCTTTGAATGCTTTAATAGTATTAAACGTAATGAACAAGATTTTTGCTTGAATGTATCATGAGGTAAATGTCTCCGTCTTGGTTTTGCATGTAGCTTCTGGTTCTAGCCCTCCGTTGGGGTTAATGGGGTTCATGTTGCGTTCAGGGACATGCAGATAAATAAGCTTTCCTGCCATCCAGCTGGCGACAGCGGGAATTGCATTATAAAAGTCAGGTTTATAAGCAACATTCTAAACGTCAACAGTGTCATCATTCTGTAGCTTTTTACAATGTGCAATCAACATTTAGTTAAAGCAAAAACTTGTCAGTTGTCACTTAAATGAGTTTCTTTTTTTGTTTTTTGTTTTTTTTGAAGGCCAAAACATCAACAACCGGCACACTCACCTGGAAAAGGATGAAGATGAGAAACAGCTCGTAGACGACGCTGACGCAGAGCCAGAACCGCCAGTAAGCTGCAGAGCGAGAGAGAGGAAGGGAGAGCAAACGTTAACGGTCAGAAAGCTGAACATCTCGAGCGCAACGCTTTCATAACATGAAGAAATAAAAAAAAATTTCTGAACAAAGTCTGAGTATAAACGACGTCCGTGGGGGTATTTATACTGCATGTGTGACGAAGTCTGAGAATCTGTGTCTGGCGCACATTCCTAACAATCCCTACAACACCTACTGATGTTCCTATGCCTCATTTCTTTTTAGAAGCATGACACTTTGAAATTATAATGCAGGGACATGTCAAGTTAATATTAAGCTATATGTGCCTGCCATGACTGCAGCAGCTCGTAAATGGGTTGTGAGTGTAAGTGCACAAAAAGGCTCTGGAAGCAGGCATCAGATGTTAATATGGCAGAATTGATCCCTGAATATCATCTTAAGTCATTTGTGCGACATACCAAAGATTACAGTGCGAGATTTCTGCTCACAAAGACGTTGTGAAATAACCACTCAGGCCTGTTACAATGAGAAGAACCGCACTAACTTGGTTCCCAGTACATTTCAGAAGTCAATTAAACGTTACCTGGAAGGACTAATAGGGACTACAGTGTGCTACTGCCAATTTGGACTCCCGCCGCAATGGATTCTGACAAAGGAATCAAGCTATTAAATGTACTTTTAATTCACTTCCTTTAAAAATCGTTTATAAAAGCTCCGTCTGCTGTGCCACTCCCCAGCCAGTGATCCAGCAGGAGTTGCAGGTTGTGCGTCTTAAAAACCCCTCTGGGTCTTTTTTTTTTTTTTTCCTTCTTCTCCCAGGACACCAACCTGTGGAGTTTCAGGTGAACTACAACAACAGAACCTACTTGGCTGGCTCAACAGGCCGGGGAGTGCGAGGCAGCCACACAAGCCAAAGCCCTTTTGTTTTCCAGCCCACAGAAGGAAGGGACAAGTAATGCAAAAAAACAAAAACCCGCATAAATTCTTGCCCGGCAACTACCAACGCTCAGTGTGTGTCCCGAACTGCCCTCCACACCCTGTTATCTACCTTCCTTCCTTCCTTCCTCCCTCTCTGGAGTTGTGCGAGTGACCACTTGCATCCGTTTTCTGCATGAGTTACCCGTCTAAACAACTAAGCTCCCTCTAAGAACCGCACGATTTTAAACAGCATACAAGCTCACACACCCGAGTGCGGGCATTTGTTTGCTTGTGTTTATATACCGTCCTCCTGAGAGCATCGATCGGACCTGATCCATGCCAGGAAAGACGCCTCACCTGTGTCATACCAAATTGTTCCCTTTATTCTGACAAATACGTTCGGCAAGCAAGAGCGTGCATTGATTCCCGGCACTCAGATGATCTATACATCATATTAAAAACCTAGATGGGCATCTCAAATGCAGCTATTGATCGGACCAGCAGTAACTACTCTCGGGTTCCCATCTTCGCAGTACGGTGACAAGA
This sequence comes from Dactylopterus volitans, assembly GCA_901007715.1. NCBI lineage: Eukaryota > Metazoa > Chordata > Actinopteri > Syngnathiformes > Dactylopteridae > Dactylopterus > Dactylopterus volitans. Next base: position 11,760 of record CAAKHG010034151.1, read on the forward strand.
AAAAAAAAAAAAAAAAGGACAATCAATCCACCGCTAAAAGTCAGCAACAACACCCGATAATAGCGTGCTGTGCAAACGGCGTACATTTCCTGTCGATAGCCGTAATGGCAGGTATATTTCTAATGTGTTGATGCGTATCTGCATAAACAACGCTTTCAGGCCGAGGAGGACGCATTCACAGATGCATTCCAAACCTCTCAGTCATCTCGGATCTACAGGCCAACACAGGTTCTTAATGTGAGTGGCCATCCGTGCGCAGGAAGCCAGAACCACAAGGGGGGGCGTAATGCTACAAAGATCCCCCAGCTGGGATTGAACCACTGCAGTTAAATGGAACTCACTGAGATTTAAAAACTGGGGGGGGGGGGGGAATTGTGGAAGAGAGAGAAGGGAAAAAAAAGTGGGTTCATTGTTTTTTTTTTTATGCAGGAATCACGCTCATCTCACCTGGATGTGGCCGCGTGAAGGGTCCATCCTTTGCTTGTGTGACTCCAAAACAAAGGAACACCAGGATGCTGGCCACAATCCCTCTGCAGGAGATTAGAAAGACGGAGACATACTATTTAGGTCTGTGTCATACACCTGACACGAATGATAAACATCCTTTTTTTTTTTTTTTAAAGATCTGTAATGTTAAAACACAAGTACAAAAGGAGGAAGTCATAAGGCAGAATTTGACCTAATGACAACCTAAAAGGCCTCTTTTGGCAATGAAAAATGATGCAACAATCCCCTCTGTGTTTGTGGAGACGCAACGCCACTCTGAGGCTGCCGCCGCCGCCGCCGCCGCCACCGCCGCCGCCGCCGCCGCCAGCTTGCGAGTCTCCTTGATCCCCTCCGAGTCGAACTCGGAGAACCGCGAGACCAGACAAGGATGCCCGAGTTCACAAATTAACCGGATGGGCTTACGCGCTGCACATTCGGTGGGATTACGGCTGGCGCTTGGCAGCGAGCGTGGGAGTACGAGTGCAAGCGATTGCGAATGTGTGTGGGTGGAGAGAGACGGCGAGAGAGAGAGAGAGAGAGAGAGAGACAGACAGACAGAGCATTATCATGTGTATCATGCGTGTGTGTGTGTGAGATAGTGAGACTGATGGTCTGAATAATGTTTCAAACAGATGAGTGAGTGATCACGATTCAGCGTGCGTGTGTGTGTGTGCGTGCGTGTGTGTGTGTGTGTGCTCGCGTGTCGACTGCCAGGAAGGAGCCCTCGCGTCTTTATCCTCACCAGCCAGTCTGCGCTGACTGCAGCAAATCCTGTTAAGGGCCGTCCCACAATCCCCCACGAAACACCAACAGACACAAATAAGACACGCTCTCGCTCCGTTTTATGCTTCCTGCTTGACTTCCCTTGGCTATTCGAATCGGTCTCACACACACACACGGCACCCGTTGCTTAAAAACACATCAAACTTTCATAAAAAAAAAATCAAAGTGGTTCGTTCTTGTGAGCTTTTTTTTCGCCCCCCCCTCCCACAGCCTTTCAGTCGTCGGGAGCCATTGTGCGAAGCCGACCTTTTCCTGACCCTCTAGTAAGCCTCCAAACGCCCATCAGAGTTAATTTGCGAGTTGGTCAGACAAAGAGGAGCCCGGCACGCGCCGCTCGCTACCTGCCAGCCGCGTCGGACCTGTCGCTGATTGCTGCAGTCCTTGCGGCGGGTGGGTTCATCGGCTCTGTGACACGGAAAACTTGTGAAGTTCAGCGTGCGCGCGGGGCGGCTTGAATGACACCTCCGAGTCCAAAAGCAAAGGCGACCGCTTCGCACCGTCTAATTTTAAATGCCGCTGCTCCGCCAAAGCACCTTCGAATAGAACTGTCCTCCGCGGATCCATTTGGCCAGCGGACGATGCGAGTCAGCTGCCTCGGCCCAACGGCGCACCGACGCATTCTTCTCGCGGCACAAGAGGCAAAACCAGTTCACACCGCCATCGGATTTGCACGCGGCAAAGATCCACGCGGGTATTCTTTGGCGTAGCTGGGAGCTGCGATCGGGTTTTGCCGGTCCAGGCGCGTGTACGAGCCCAAGCCCGTTTCGCTACGCGCAGACAGGCGGAAGCGGAAGCTTGTCGGCATGACGGGTTCCGGCAAATTATAAAGCAGCCTACGGTATATCAGCAGCCTGGGGTAAATCCAAAGTGTATTCCATTTATAATAAGCAACGTGATAATGTGATAATATGAAGCATAAATATTAAGCGTCTGTGTGGCAAGTCCGCCATCTAAAGAGATACAGTAAGCTCATAATACTGTTTGACACAGTGGCACAAAAAAGGGAATTTGTTCTATAGAATTTGTCGTGTCTAAATTTCCTGTAATTTTTTATTTTCTCAATCT
>CAAKHG010034154.1:0-11674 GCA_901007715.1 Dactylopterus volitans
TTTTTTTTTTTTTTTTTTTTTTTTTGGGATAATCCCACAGTCAATGAAAAAAAACAGTTATTAAGCATTTTGAGTACTGTCGAGGTTAAAAAGTGCAATATAAATGCAAGTCCATTTACAATTTATTTGAAAAAGAAATTTTCCGGAGTTGCCTTACAGCACTAACCATAAAAATGCGTTTTCTCTCTTTTATCCGTGGAATATTTCTAGTTTTAAATAGCCCCAGATACATATAAATCCAGTCATATATTATTGAATACTGTAGCAATAAACCAACAGAGCATGCACAATCTAAACAATGACAAATATAATCTAAAAAGAAAAAACATCATTATGTTAATACCATTTAAGAAAATGAAACATGTAAACATCAACATATAGTTGCCGAAGAAAATAGTAATCCAACTCCTTCTGCTTGACTGCATCCTGTGTTATGCAAAGACGGGTGGATTAGAATTAGGTTAAAAAACAGGTCATTTAAAGGTAAGAGTCTCCCCAGGAGTTTAATGTCAAACTTTTTTTTTAATAACAGGAAACTATGGATTAATGTTTTCTGCCATTTCACGTTTCAGTCAGCTCCCCGATGCCGTGATTGATATTTCTCGACTTAATCACGGGGGTCATGTGCTTCATTTGGTATTGAATTAAGATTCTTATTAGCTTTGTTAGCCCTAGCTAAATTGCAAATTAACCTCCGCCTCGATCAAATAGCAGTTCAAGAGTATCAATTTGCAAATGCGAGTGTGGTTTTTTTTTGTCTTTTATTTATTTATTTGATCATTGTTGAGCTTTTATTTTGTTACTGGGGGGGATTAAAAACACTTCAGGACTGTGACATTTTATCCCTTAATCAGGGTTCCTCTGCACCAACTCTAATACCCCGATGATTCTGCTAATTGGAGAAAGCATCTCAAAATCCAAAGTGTTCCCACGGTGAGAGGGAGAGCGGATCGGCCACCTGTTGCTGAGCGCAACCCGGATGAGAGCTGCCGTCTGGGGGAGAGTCTCCAGCTGCAGGATTTCGGCAACTGGACTATAAAATCCATAACTCTGAAACGTAGCGACGAAACGGGGGCCAGAGTGCCGCCTTCATAACGGAGCCGACGATTATGTGTTGCCTCGACCGCCCTCGTTTCGCATCATCACATCTGCTGCGCTCTGCACGCATGTTTTTACTGAAACTGCCGGGCATTTTTCTTATTCTATTTTTTCGGTTTGTTTTTCACCTCACGCCTGCCGTTTTATCCCGTCGCGGGCGGCCACAGGCGCGCCTTTGATCCGGCTCGGCTGCGGAAAAACTGGGAAGTCAATCGGGTCCTTCTGCTTGAGCGCGTGCCCCCGCCTCAAAGCAATCGCCCATCCATTGTCGTCACAATCTCCGGAGGGCGCGCATCTCTTATTAGTCGCCGGTTTATGATCCGTTTAATTATCTCCCTTTCAAATGGGATCAGCGGGTGGCAGGCACCTGCGACCAGGTGTGAGCGCGCCGCATGTTTCCACTCCTGTGGCAATCGGAACAATCAGCATTTCTGGCAAGACAGATCCATCGGCTGAACGCGGTTCCCACGGGAGCCGGGAGCCCTCCGATCAGGCCCCGCCTCCAGACCCTCCGGAGCGGGGTTTGCCTTCACCTGTTGCATGTTCGCTAGACGCAGCTCAGCCACGTTCCTCGAGGATCTGTATTCTGGATGTTCTTATCTCTCCTCCAGGCAGGCTGGGAAATGATTGGCTTGGGATGGTGGTGGTGGGGGGGTGTGCTGCCAGAGCTCCGAGAGCAGCACACTTCAGGAAACAATAAGCTGATTAGCTCTGCTTTGTGACCACATTCATTTCACTTGAGATACAAAAAAACTGATTTTTTTTTTTTTGTGAGTGGATTTTATAATTCACCTATTTACGTTGTCGTCGCTGAGCCTTCTGGAAGTATTCATAAGATGGAGTCTCAGCAAGGCCGCCCATGTTCGCCGGAATGCTTGAACCTTGATGCTGCCAGCTTCCCATACACACACACTGTATATGTACAACAGAGGGTAATTAGTTGGAGTTGCTGGTTGCTTCTCCCAAAACGGAACTGAGTTAGCAACTTAGTTACAGCATGATTAAAGTAACTAGTTACCAGGGAAATGAAATAAATATAGAATAAAACACAAACACAAGCAGCGTTGGGCGAGTTAAAAATTCGTAACACAACTAGTTGCCTCTCTCAAAAGTAACATTTACCAACCACTGCATATAAAAGCAATAGTTACCTTGGAAAGTAACTTTTGCATTACTTTCACATATTTGCTTTGATTGTCTTTATGAATACGCACAATCAGAATCAGAATACTTAATTGATCCTTAAGGGGAAATAACTTTTGGTACATGTAGCTTATAATATAGTTTATATATGTTGTACATTATACGATAGATATTATATTATATAATTATATAATTTTTATAAATTATGTGAACATTGTACATAATATAGATGACTAGACATAATCAGGATCTAGAAAGTATATGCAATATGCATAATATGTAAAATCCAGTCTGTTAGATCAGAGCGAACTAGCAAACAACTCTTTTTGTGGCGCTGCTGTGGTACGAGACAGCGATTCACATCTCATGTGTCGCTCTATCCTTTATCATGCTCCGTACAATTGTAGAATACCTAATGATCCGAATTCAAGATGACCGTGATTAGAGGACAACCCAGTTTTTTTTTTTATCAAGACTCCTTCTCGGACAAAGACTTTCTTTATTCTTATAATCTGATCATTTATTTAATCAGCACTCCATCTAATCCTCTTGTCTCTTTACATTCGGCATCATAATCTGCCTGCCCCCGCGTCTGCCACCCTCAGCCCTCTGCTCTCCCTCGCCCTCCTCCGTGTTCACCGTCCGTCCCTTTATTTGACTCCCCACTTTTGCTTCAGGCCAGGCTGATTACAGTCATTTAGTAAAATTGGGTCCGTGCTCTTTGTCTCATTCTTCAGCTTGAGGTCGTGGTTCACCTCTGCCCCCCCCTCACCTCTCCTGCACAGCTTTGTCTGTGTGAACTTCTCCAGTTGCTCCCGTCTCCCAGACCTCGACTCGGTCGATGCGAAACTAGCCGGCACAGAACGTGAGGAGGGCTCACAGTCTGAAGCCCGACCACACGCCGGGCGAAAATTGAATAGGGCGCCAAGAGAATAAACCAAAACCAGCATTAGCAGAGGGGCAATCGCTTCTTATCGACATGAAACGGAAGAAACGATGCTGATTGCATTACACCTGTCAATCGGTGTGTTTAGTTCTTTGATGCTTAATTGCTGGGCTCTTTCGCAATTAGCGCTGCGGGAGCGTGTTGTTTTAATTGTATCCCAGAAAGGTCCTGCGGGCAGGCTGCGGTCGTTCCACACGAAAGCGACAAGTAACGAGCTGCGGCCTGTCATTCAGTGAGGGATGGCAACGGCTTCATTTCATTTTTTTAAGAGGTAGTTTACTCATTATCATTAAAGGTAGCGTCCCTCCCCACAACGCTAGCATGACACAAGCTGCGCTCGGAATCAACCGGCTGCATCCAATTTGTACAACATGTGCCATCAAAATTAATATGTACCGCGTTTCATCTAGCATGCACATTTTGTGTACGCGAGAATGCTTCTGGATGGGTACTAGATTAGCATTAGCAATGCACTGCATGCAGGGCACTAACACATAAAAGCTGTTAGTCTGTAACTTTTCTCTGTTTCTTCTGTAAGCTTTTTTTTTTCTTTTTAATCCGGTCAAGAAAGCAATCACGTAGATTCCTGATATTTAAAAAGGTTTAGCCAAATAACACCTGTTTAGACATGTCCAATGACCTTTTTTGGGAGATTTCCTCAAGCTAGCGGAAGAAAACGCACCACAATTCCAGTTGCTTTCAAGATAAAAACCCCTCGTTTACAAGGAAAATGCGTGGGGCTTTTGTTCTGAGTGCTGGACGTGGCGGTTAAACTTTCAGCTGATGAAAAAAACGTGTGCTGTGCGCGGTGCATGAAATCAGCCTTAACGCCAACCCCCAAAAACTAACGCTAACCCTAACAAAAAAAAAATATTAGACGCCACTGTCAGTTACGACAGTCAGCCAGACAGAAGACAAGTTGTCCTGCTCGCCTCTTCCTGCAGTTCAGTCTCGTGCTGTTCTCTTCTGTCTCCTCTGGTAGCTCCGCTTTAGTTCCCCCTTTTGAGTTGTAAACATTGACACTGGTTTTGACACAAGGGGGAGGCAAGCCCTTATGTAACTCGCGGGGCCCTATGCAGCTTGCATAGTGAGTGTGCTGGGATGGCGGCTCTGGCGGATGGATTTATAGTTTGGGGGCGTCTTGATGAATCCGATAGATTGGACATAATCCAGCAAGGTCTTTATGGTTGCCAAAAAAAATAAAATAAAATTACGCTCCATGTGATTTTTCAGGTTTGTTATCATATTTGCAATTCCAGGACTTCAGAGCATAGACTGAACTTTATAATGGCTGACATCAGCGGTTCCAAAGATAATTCCGATTTTATCCACATCGTCTATGAGAATGGGACTCCTCACTTTTTAGCTCCGTAAACGTTTCCTTAATGAGCTGATGGTCTCAATCGCTACTTCCAAGTATTCGCCAATACAGCGTAATGATCATTTAGCTAATCATTTGAGTCAAATAGATAATAAAGCGCAAAACGCTTTAGGGGTTTGCCCGTCCATGCGTCACTCGCCTCCCTTCTGCTCTCCAGCGTTGTAACATTAGCAAGCAGATCTGTGTAAATCTGGGACGGTTTTGCCGAACATGGCACTTTCTCATTTACTTGATGTACGATTCTTTCTGGCTGTTAAGTTTGCCTCATTTGTGTGTTCGTGGGGGCAGTTGGATATTTTACGTGTGTGTGTGTGTGTGTGGGTTGTGCCCTGCCTGTCAATAAACTTCTGGTCATCTCTCCCGCCGCTGCATAATGTGCATATGAATGTTTAGACCTTTTCAAGTGCCTTAACAGCGCAATTACAGCGAGGGCCTGACGTGACAAAGGCTGCCAACTCTACATAACAATAAAACAAATTCTCCTGCCGCATTGTGGACCACGATCGAGTGAATATCACAAGTGTGATATTTGCATGAATCATGCTTGGCTCCTGTGTTTTATGATGTCCTTTCCCCAGTGGTGTAAGTGAAGAACCACTCCTGCATCTGCTTAGCGCCTCTGCATCCTTCCTCGGCGTGTGAAGAGCCCCTTTCAAGCTTTTAAATGAATTACAAATTATTTCCAAAGAGGAAACGTGAAGCACAAAGCCTGCAGAGTGACTTCATATGAAAACTAGAGACATGGCTTTTTTTGTAGAATTAATAGACGGCCTTTAAATGTCACTGATTTATTTCTAAAACTCAGTGATACCATATTTGGATAGTCCAGTGGTAGCCACAACAATCTCCACTTAACTTTGACTGTGTCTAATCTGTAGTAGCTCTGACCTTAAAAGGCTGTCTCGCAAAATGTCCAGTTATTCATTAGATAAACTGTTTGCGCCATGAAATTCTGAAATATTTATTGCTCAAGTCCAAGCTGGCAGCTGAAATATATCGATCGCGCAATCATGAAGTTAGAAATGCATACATTATTGCCCGATGTAACATATTTCGAACGTAACTATACCCCTGCAGGTCCACCACGGTGCTTTCGGCCTCACAAGAATATCTGGTTTGCTCAGTCAATGAGAAAAAAATGAATTGCGCTAATCACAGAAACTAAAAGTATTTATTTGTAATGTACAGCAAATACGTAATGGCGCCAACTAAGCCAAGACGTGAGAATAACGGGCACGGTTGCGGTGACCATCTGTCAGCAGTGAGGTCAGCTGTTGCATCGAGGCAGTCATGTTTACCCACTGTTACTTGATGTCCATTGGTTTCCCAGTAACTGCAATAATTGCAGCTTTTGCCAGCTGCCTCGCTGCCGTGGCATTTACGACATCGCAGAACCGGCGAATTCATGGAGCGACAGTCCCTGTGGGAGGTGGCCTGGGGGGTGGACGTTGCCGTGTTGTTGCGCTGTTGACATATTTCAGGTGCGCTAGGCCTTTGGACACTGAGCAAACGCGGCCAAACGCTAGCATCTTTGCTAGCACTGAGATGCCAAAACGTGCTTTGCCCAACGATGGTACTTTCATGCTGTGCTTCAGCAAAAATACAGTTCATAACTGCAACTATAAACTGTACACACTGCATATATGTATATACATGCACTATCTTTGTGTGCACAGTGTGTGTATTTATATATTCGTGTAGGTGTTGAGGTGTTTGCCGCTTTGTTTCTATTTTGAGCTCATGGCAAATTGCAGGAGTTGCAAGTGGGAAAAGAACAGAACAACATTGTTGACAACATCTCTGCTGCACATCAGAGCAATTTATGTCGGATGTGTTTCAATGGTCGCAAGTGTGTGTGAGCGCGTGTGAGCGTGTGTGCGTGCGTCGCAGGCACGTGTCTGTGTCTAATTGCGGTAATCTGTCAAGTGTGTAAGCTGTTCAGCTGCGCTGTACAATTCTTTAAGTGTGGAAACAAATTGGATAAGCATATGATGCAGATTATCCAATCATAACAAAAGGCAGATTGGTGTTAAAAAAAATAAAAATAAAAAATGGTTGCGAGACAGACTGAGGCTGGCGGAAGATTCTCAATATTTTGAGCTGACTGGAGGTCCAGTGAGATGTAGCAGGAGCTGAGAGAAGGCTTGAGTTTCCGATTTTAGCTAAAAGCCAGAAACACGGCGGGAAAGACAGACTGCGTCCTGTCACGAGCCGTCACATTACGGCTCATATCTGTGACCTCAGGATAACCGCGTCTTCACCTTGTTTTTGTCTGTTTGTTTGTTTGCAGGATCATACAAACACAAGTGCCCCAAACCCCATCAAACACGGAGGAGAGGTGGCGCTTTAAGAAACAGAAGAAACAGCTAAATTTTGGTGCAGATCCATTAAAGTCAGTGAAAAACTGCAGTTTCACATTGGCATTCCGGGTATGCTCCCGCGGGATGGAAGACCGTATGAACTCACACCACATACAAATATTCCTGATGCTTCACGCCTTTCTTTTTTTTTTCTCTTAAGTCGCTGAAAGATGCTGAATGGACTACACCAGCCTCCTTTGAGCCGGCGTGTGCACCCGCGGCGCTGGCGATTGTGAGCGGCGCGTCACGATGACAAACCCCGTTGAATTTGAATCCGAATTAGAATTTTGAGCGGTGGGTCGGAAGCTGGTGCTCACAGCGGTTTGGCATCACCGAGATTTTCGAAGGTCGTGTTCGACAGCACTTTAAAGAGCAGGCGCAGACATCTGTTTATCTTTGCTTCAGCTGGATATTATTGCCGCTTTCACGGTTCTCTTTATTTATTTATTTTTGCCTTCCCAATTGCAGGGGTCATCATCTGGGGTTGTTTTGGCTTGAGCCTCACAGGGAGACAATGGACTTTGCTGTGTGACTTTACTGCATGTGCAAAGGCATCTTTCATTTGCCAGGAGGGCACTTACTGTTTTAAATTGATGTGGCTCACATATGCAGAACTCCTCTGAAGCTCAAAATAAACCCCCCAACACCCCCAACTGAAGTTCAAATGAATTTTTGATGGGATTTGGATTAATAGTTGTACTTGTGTGCTTTGGGAAGATCCAATTTTCACACAGGTATTTATACCGACTTCTGACGGACCCGATTTCGGAGCTCTGCATCGCTGAGAGGGGCGCGAAAATGTTAATCTCGGCTTCCTGAGCAAATCAGAACTGCGCTTTATTGATGCAGAGCTTCAGAGAGAGAGTGTGTGAGTGTGTGTGCGTGTGGGGGCGGGGAGGGGGATTATCAAACAGTAGGAGAAGACAAAAATGCTCACGGCTGACGGGAGGGAAGTGAAACAAGGAGCACTAGTTTGAATGTTGAAGGACACCATAGGGGAAACTGTTGATCCATTATTGCCCTCTGCTGGACGTTATTCTCAACCTCAGTGAGCAGCAGCAGCACAGCTCATTGGGCTGATAGTCGCTGGTTGGTTTGGTCCAAAGAAAAAAAAAAAAAAACACAAATAGAGGCATATTTGCATGTTTTTCGAGGAAGGTTGTTGCTAGGAGATCATGCCGTTTATTCTGAGCCGTCTGGGTTCTTTCGTGACCTTTCGTGATGACGAAATTATGCAAAAAAAAAAAAAAAACCCCAAACAACCTCGACGCAACACCCGGGCTCGCCAGCCGTGCGTCAGAAAGCTACGTCCGCTGTGACGCAAACCGTCTTCCCATTTAAGCCCGGACACCGGTGCCTAATTGCGTCTTCGCTCCGATGTTCCCAGACGAGTCTGCGAGCGCTTCTGAGCGATGGCGGCATCAGCGAGGGCGAGGCGCTCCGTGCCGGCGTCTGCTTCCGGCCCGGCGCCCGGTCACGGCTCTCAGTGACACCGACGGCCCCGTCGCTCAGGATCTGCGCGGACAAACCGAGGTCCGGTGGAATCAGCTTCAAAATGAGCCGATGCGAAACGATAATGTTGGAATGGCTCAGCGCGGCCGAAATAAACCCAGGTTGAAAGCCGCGAGGAGGTGATTGGATAATCCATTTTCTGGCCTATTCTGTTTATTTGTTGTGTTATCTTGATTTTTTTTTTTTTTTTTTTTTACATTTGAAGACTAACACCAGTCTTGTTTTATTCTCGTAGGCTTGGATTTACTTTGGCCAGTCGTATCTAGAGGCAAATAAGTTCACCTGCCACAGGAATGGCGGCTGGGATGAATCGTGCTCATCATTTTAGTGGTTAGCAGCGGCGGTGCAGCAGCCTTGGAGGGGGAGTGTGGGGCTCGCACGTTATGAATTTTAATAATTAGCAGTCGAGTGGCAGGACGGCTGCATCCAGCCGTCACACACGCGAAGTTCAGAGGGAAAACACGACTTGTGTCAATCAAGTCCAGACGTCTCAGTGCCGGCCCCGGGTCCCAATAACATTTACCGCAGTTTACGTGATAGGAAATATACGTCATTAATGTACTGCAGCATATCGGCTGCAGTGCATGCAGTAACATGCTTGCCATCATCTGAAGATTTGCACACATGCAACATGATTTTTTATTTTTTTTAAATCATTCTACAAAGGCTCACTTCAAGGCGAACTCCACCGGTCGTGAGGAAACATCACTGCGCATGTGCAGAAAATTGTTTGCATGAAGCGAGACTTTTGCTGACTGCGGGCCAGCGGCGGCCGCTGAGCCTCGACGTCAGCCTGCAGGAGGCACATTTGTGTGTCAGGCTGCACCAGGAATGAGAAGCATCCAGATGGGAAGTCTTCTGATCGCTTTGTTGCCTGAAAGTCTCCATGGATGTTTTTGAAGTCACGGTCAACCACAAAGCGCAAAGGAAGTCCAGGGCGCTCTGCTATTTAAGACTTTTTTTTTTCTTTTTTTTTTTGCGCATCCAGTAAACAATGCAATCTATTCAGGGGAGCTCGTTTTTTGGGCACCTTTTGTCGATCTCAGCGGTCATGTCAGCCTGACCCGTGTCACGCGGAGGGAGCGCAGAACCTGGGCATGATCGCGTCCCGCCCCGGCTGAACATCAGGCCCCACCCCGCCGCTATAAATGCCTTCGCGGGCTCCAATGGCAACACCATCTGGTGGCGGGGGACACAAATCCCTCCTGCGTATTCCCCCGCGTGCCATTTCCAGAAGGTCAGGGAACTGTGCGTTTCCTCCAGGCGGTGCAAAGAAACAAATCAGAGGAGTATTTCACGTATCACGCCCTGGTAATCCGACTTGCTGTTTGTTTGGCTTTTTTTTTTTTTTTTAATTAACTACAAACCACAAAAATGTGTGACGGGACCTGCAGCAACTCCCATGAGATCGCAATCGAACGCAGTTGGAGGTCTCTCGCAAACGAGGGCGCCCGCTTAAGCAACGCCGGCTAGATACGAAACGGAACCGCTCCCGGAGGTTTACTCAGAGGCGGGTCGGGGTTCGTCAGGCTCGCCTGACCACCCCGGAGAAAAATTCAGAGTTTAGGGAGGTATGGATAGCCCGGCTTGGGGAGCATCAGTCTTGTTTTGTTGGAGCGTTTTGTCGGGGCTGGTACTCCCATATCTGGCCGTGTCAGACGCCCAACAATGCGCGGAATTAAGGAGGTCCACTGAGTTTTGGCAACGTCCTGGACGCATGAAATCCCGGCCAAAATCCCGTGACATCGTTTTTTGGGGGGTTTTCTCCACAATGAATCTCGCCATGGATGTTTTAGATCAGCAATTTCAGTTCCTCCTTTTCTCTAAACCCTTTTTTTTTGTTTTGTTTTTTTTGTTTTTAGATTATATGCACAATTGGTGCACCAGCTGCTTGGTTTTCATCCATTAGTCCCCCGGTTGTAAATTATCACACTGCAGACTGCTTATCCTTTACAAAACGAGCTGGCCTCGGCAGCGGGGAGCGACCGCGCGACCATCCGGGACGCCCCCGATGTCGTTTTCTTGAAATGCACAGCCTTGTTTTTTTGTTGGTATTTTTTTTAACCAATGGCTGGCTCGCTTTCATCACCCATAGATTAGAAACATCAATCAAGATGTGCAAAAAGAAAAAAAAAAAAAAAAAACCCAAAACGTTAATGTGAACGTCGTGGGTGGTCCGGCGGGACAGCTGGCGAATGAAAGCTATGCTCTGATAGCAGCAGAGATAAGGTTATGTCTTGACGTCTTGACCTCCGAGGCGACCTTAAAAGGCCCGCCAGAATGCTGTAGTGGTATATTCTTACATTTAATGACTCTAAAGATTTTAGCCAATGATAGCGTGGGGGCAATATGGCGGGCGGCTACATGAAGCCGTCAATCAAGGCTTGTAAAAAAAAACAAAAAAAGAGAGAGAAAGAAAAAAAAGGTTTTTGTTCCCATTGTATGTGATGTGTACATCCAAATAATCCCGATTTGTGATTTTATTTCTGCCTCTTTTCCCATCACGTGTCGCCTTACAATGGCAGGATACTGTGTTTAAATAACACGCGGCCCATACCTTCCTTATTTTGGGCCCAGTACAGTGTTCTCCTGATGTTTGTACAAGCGCTCGCTCAATAGTGACGTTTCCTGTCCTCCTGCTCCCTCCCCTCCCCTCCCACTCCCGCCACCCACCCCCAAGCAATCTTCATCATGAGGAATTTTGTCACCAAACACTAGATATCGCTAAATATTTCAGCCGGTTCCGAGCTCCGAGGGGGATCGTAGCGGTTAACGTTAATGTGTTCCCCCAGGAGGGAGTGTGTGTGTGTGTGGGGGGGGGGGTTATTGCCATTTTTCACAGCTGGAGGGGAAAAAGGCCGAAGCAAGAGACAGCCGCCTTGCCAGCATCTAACTCTAACCCCAACCCTATCCTTAACCCGACTTGGAAACAGCTTGATAAATGAGCCTCACAAGGCAAAAATCGATTCCTGAGCCGTTTCAAAAAAGTAAGCCATATTGACGCGGCCTCTTTTCTAAGGAGGGGAGAACTGTTCTAATTCCAGCGCGCCATTATTGGAGACAAGTTCCGCTGTGCGAAAACGGTCACATTATCTGATGTGAAGGGATTGTTATAGGCCTGTTATCGTTGGCCCGGTGCAATGGTGCTGTGTAAGGGAACAAGATATTTTTTTTAGACTCCTTTTTTTTTTTTTTTTTTTTTTTTTTTTTTTTTTTTCCCTGGAAAAAAAAAAA
>CAAKHG010034158.1:0-11294 GCA_901007715.1 Dactylopterus volitans
CTTCCCTGCATCACGCTGGTCAGCCTCAGGCCACACCTCAAACTTAATGCAGACACACACGCGCACGCGCACGCACACACACACACACACATACACACACACACACACACACACACACACACACACACAATTCACACAGGCTCTGAACCTTCCCAACAAAATTAAGTTAAGAAGAGAGAAAAAAAAGCATGACCGAACACCAGCATACAAATGAATTTATCACAAATACCCCAGCTGACCGCCACATTTCTTGGGTGTAACCGGCCTTTATTGTGTGTTTGAGAGCGGCAGAGCGAGAGGTGCTGAAGGTGGAATGTGAATCTTATGACCAGATCTCAGCGTGTGTGTCCGCGTCATGTGACTCATCTGGATCCGCGTGGGTTTTTTTTCCTTCTTCCTGTCACCAGCAAAGTTCCGATTAAAACTGTGTTTGCACAATAAAGAGGGAGAACAGAGCGACAAAGCTGATTCCATACGCGTGGATGCCTACAACAATTGCATTGTTTCTTGGTTAATCTGCTAGTTTGTTTGTTTTTTTAATTAGGTGAATATAAATCCAAAAAAAATTGGACATGATTCCAAGGTTATGTCTTTAAGTTTTGTCACACCATGAGTTCATAAGTGATGTATAGTCAAACAAACCAAAAAACAAACAAACAAACAAATATTAGCACTTATGAAGGTGGAATGAATTTATTTTTTTGAGCAGGGTCTGGTTGAAAAATTGCATGTTTTATTTTGATCATCTAGTAGGTCACTCAACAACTCATCTCAGTTCCGCCTCGCATCACGAAAGCCGCAGCCCATATGAAACTCTTTTATGACTTTGTTCCCATCGGGGCCGGACGCTCTCCTCGTCGGCTGTGTTTGCCTGCTCTATTCACTCCTCTCTGTTTTCCCTGCATCGACCATTAGCCGTCTATTTGACTCGAGTGCAAATATTTACACTGGTGGTGGCATCAAGGAGAGGTCTTGAGCCCGAGTCAGAGCTTAACACAAATAGCATATAACTCACCGGGTCTTCTGAAACGGAGGCGACCAGCAGACTCCCAGTGGAATCAAAAAAGGTGTGCGGATGAACCCAAACATGTTTTGGGCCCTTTCGACTTGAAATGTTTCAACTGGAAGAACTAAAGGGTGGTAAAACTGGTTTGCCCGGGAGCTGTTGTTCCTCATGCTCCATTGTATTGGTTTACAGCAACTCAGCAGTACCGCTTTTTAATTGATGCCGTATTGCTATAAAGGACACGCTGGGACTGAGTACAGAGAGAAATGAGGTTACCGGTCACGAAGTCTTCTACGATCATGTGAATTTATGTCTCCATCTGGCGCCACTTCCTGTCAGGTTGTGTTTGCTTTGGTTCGGTGACAGGTTTGATACGAGGAATCGAGCAGTTCATAATTGTCTGACACAAAGACGCCATGAGCATTACACATATGAGCATTTCAAGTGTGTCCCTGTTGCCTTGTTACTCAATCAATATAGCTGAAATGGTTCAACGATAGTTTAGTCGACACAAAATGAATTTACAACTCTAAATAATCAGATAGTCTTTTTTGCTGGATACAGTTTTATTTACCGGCTCTCAAATGTGAATATTTGCTGTTTTTCTTTGTTTTATTCCACCTTAAAAAGAGGACACTGGTTAACAGACGCTAAAACGCAACTCACCGCTGACAGGCGCTCTTATCAGACTATCAGATATGACAGGAACATGGTTGCTTAAGTTGTAATTGGCTGTGTGCTCAGTTGCAGGCAGTACTATGTCCTCTTCAGTCAGTTCATTGTCAACTGAGGAGATTAAAAAAAAAAATAAAAAATGCTCTAGCACAGTGGAGTCAGTTAAGTTGTTGGCAGGGCTGCAAATAACAATTATGTATTCATGCACCAATTACAGCCTGGAAAACTGTAAATCACAATTTGATGTCATCAAATTGCTTGTTTTGTCAAATCAGCGCTCAGGTTAGGTAAATCTTTTTTTTTTTTTTTATTTTATTTTTTTTTTTTTTGAAAATGATCAGGCCAGTGTCACCTACCTTCATGTTTTGGATTTGTCAAGAAAACACATGTGGACTTCCTGCTCTGTTGACTGAGAACTGTCAAAGTTAAGGTCATGTAATATTTGCTTTACAGTTAGATGATCTGAGTTGATCATGGTCAAACAATCCAACCACACAATGTTTGCAAGAGATGTAAAGAACTGCTCGTCGGTCCACCCTCAACAATAATACACTAGTTTCTTGTTTATTTTCAAATCCTGCTAGATCTCCTCCCAGGAACTAAAAAGGGCTTCTTAGCAATAGTGCTTACTTTATTTGCCTTAAATAGTGGATAGCTTTAACTTACAATCAATTAACTATCTAATGATTTGGATTTGATTAGGATCCAGAACTTACTAATACAATTTAAATGCCACTGAATGTATGTGATGTCCCACCCTCAAAAATTTCAAGAAATATGATTAACTACTTCTTTTAATGGTGACGCTGAATACACAGACTGGCCGGGCTAGTTTGGATAAGCAAACAAACTTGAATGGATTCAGGCATCTTACTTATCGCAGGTCTCTCTTGAAAATGAGAGATTAAATGTATATGTGGTCAGACTTTGTCTTATCAGAGTCCAAATAAGCAAATTCAAACCTCAGACATTCAAGTTTTCGTATTGAATTTTTGAACCTTGAAAATAAAGTTGGCGAAATTGTATAACTTGAAATGACTTTGAAATTTCGAAAAATTTTAATGTCATGAACTCAATATTAGATTGAGATGTTGAGATAAATTGTGATTATACCGTATGTCACTATTATACAGGCAGTTAGGTACATTTAAATTTTTTTGCAGCCTTTCTTCACTTCTCTATAAAAAACCTCCAACAGTTTGCCTGTGTTACATCATAACAGACGGAAATTGCCTTCTTATTAGAGGCAGGAATTCTTTACACTAATCTCCTCTCCTTTCTGCAGCTATGCGGCTTAGCGTTGATCGTGGTTGGAATCCTGGTTCAGATGTCTTTGCACAACACCCTCATGATCAAAGATGCCACTGCCTCAGGAGCTCCCATCGTCCTCATTGGAGTCGGTGTGGTGATTTTCTTCATCGCCTTCTTTGGCTGCTGTGGTGCCTGGAAGGAGAACTACTGCATGGTCACCATGGTAAAATATATGCTTTGGTCTCTGATAAATCACGAAACAAAAAAAACAAAAAAAGTTTAGTCCATTTGGCTCAGAGGAGTTTCGTGGTAAAGATGAACATTAATCACTGAATCTACGTCACTGAGGTCCCTCTCTCTCTCTCTCTCTCTCTCTCTCTCTCTCTTCCCCCCCAGTTTGCCATCCTTCTTTCCTTGGTCATCCTTGTCGAGATTGCCGCGGCAATTGCCGGATACGTCTTCAGAAACAAAGTGAGAATTTCACTGCTTTGTGTTTTTGAAGTGAGACTGTGCAAAGCGTGTGGCTTGACCCGGCTTCCATGTGATGTCTCCCACCTAGCTCTCAGCAGTCGTCCAGGACAGCCTCACCGAAATGATCTCCAAGTACAACAGCAGCACACCTGAATTCAGAGACAGTGTGGACAAACTGCAGAAGGATGTGAGTTCTTTGATAAGTCACCGAGTGTTTACTGAGGGCAACACCTTGGGTGCTGCAGCCCTGGCTTGCTTCATGCGTCTTGGCATCCTTTGTTTAAACAAGTTCTGTCCTGACATGAGTCATGTGGCACTCGGCAAATCCCACAGCTGACACTTCCATATTAAATGTTTTCCACCATGCTCATCTGCACATCCAGTTGAAATGCTGCGGCGTGAACAGCACCACCGACTGGAGAAACTTCAGACCCGATGGAAACTCTGTGCCTGACTCATGCTGTGTGACCGTCTCTCCAAACTGTGGAATCGGGACCATGACAGACGCCGCCAAAGTGCACCAGATGGTAAACGCCCAGCGGCTGATACAGAAGCAACGTTGCCTCTCAAACATTACCTCATCCACTGGAATGTGCGGACTAAATCTCTTCTTTTTTTATAAACATATATTTACAGGGTTGTCAAGAGGCCCTTGAGTCTTTTCTGAGGAAAAACATCCAGTGGGTGATAGTTGCAGCTCTTGTTATTGCTTTCCTGCAGGTATGTGTCTTCACCAAACAATAGCATGTTGCATTTGATCCATTTGATTAACAATCAGATTATTCCCAGACAGACATAAACTAATAAATATTCCCAGAAAAATCAATCAGACTCTCCAGATCCGCCCAAACATTTGATGGGTCATTCTTTCACCCATGCTATACATCTTCACTAAGTTATGTGAAAATTCGCCTGGTAGTGGAATAATCCTGCTGTCAGAAGTGCACCGACCTCCGCCAATGCCAAAATAAAATAAATGCGTTCTTCACTATATTGTCAGCTTTGGACCATGTTCCACCCCTTAACCGACTTTTTTGAAATTCATCTCAGGAGTTTTTGTGTAATCAACAGATACAGACAAACCAATCGATGTCATTGAAAATATATAGTGAAAAATGGCCTCCTTTGTGGTGCAAAGAAATGCTGAGACAAACTAATTCATTTTTACTCGACCCTCTTACACTAAGCCTCAATCCTGTCCTGAGGTTTATTGCTCGACTTTCTGGTGGCCTCATTTTTCTGTCTCTTAACGCGCAAAGCACAATAAACATAAAATGGTACATGCTCTGTGCATGCAGTGCAATAAAATTGGACAGCTGCAGAACACATGCATATCTCAGACATTGTAATGTGTGTATCCGTGTCTTATGTTGAAATGTTTTCTTTCCAGATTATGGGCATCGTGTTCGCCTGTGTGCTGATGAGAGGCATCCGGAGCGGCTATGAAGTCATGTGATGCAGCCTCACACCAGAGTAGGAGTTGGCTATTCGGGTCATTTCGTGGGCACTTAAGTTGGAAAAAAAATTGTCTTATACTTCAGACGTAATGCATAGAACAATATTTCTTCCACTGTATTTTGGACATATTTTAATTGATCTGCAGTGCCTCTGCTTTGTGTTTAGGAAAGCAAAATAATCATCTTAGAAGAGACTGTTTACTTTCATGTCAATTGTATATGTTCTTGTTGGTTGCGAGGAATTCTAAGATCTTGTACTTAGCTTATTCTGTCAGATTTTTTTTATGTTGTTTTTTTTTTTTTTAATGTCTCGCTGTTCCCCAGTTTCAATTGTTATTAAAAGCTCTTTAAATTACATCAGAATGTGCTGTAATTGTAAATCAGGGATTACACACAGTTCCATTTCAAAGCATTTTTGTAATATGGCACATACACATCAAAACATGAACAATATCCCATGTACAAAAAAAAAAAACCCAAACTATATAACATTGGCTTTTCAAAATTCAAATGTAGTGTGCCAATCCTTGCAAAAGGCACAGGAAACATGACATTTCCTATTTCATTCCTTACAACAGCAAATACCAGAGCATAGGATGTGCCGTTCCTCTTTTTGTCACCACAAAATAGGAGAAAAAGCTTGAATTAGTTAATGTCAAAGTAACAAAAGCAAGAAATCAAGTAAACATAAAGTGCCATCACAACGCTTTTCAGTCAGTTTGTAACTGCTGTCGTGCAACCCAAACCAGTTCACATGGATAATAATCATCTGCAGAAAAATGTCCAACTTCTCACCACACACTAAAGCTTGAATGTCTTTGTAATTGAGTAATTATTGAGCTTTTTCTTTTGTCTCCAGTCTTTAGAATCGATTAACATGCTTTCTCCTTTAAATGGTGCTCTCACTGCCCGTGTATTCTCTCCTTCCCTCAACGCTGCTGCCAAAAAAATACCTCTCTTTTCAAAGGTTCTTTACAAGTCAGAAATACTTAATTGTAAAGCAGGAAAATTATGTAGTTTCATGAGGAAATTGTATAGTTTCATGACCCAGCATTGTTGATAAAAAAAAGAGACAAGCAGTGCATAAAATGAGGTAAAGGTATGAAAAAATACAGTACATGTTTGATAAGAACATGTCAATACATTTAACACGCTAATACAATGTAAAAGCAATCTTATCTGTATTTTTGTGAATGTGTCTGAGCAATTACACCATTCTGCAAGCAAAACTAGCAACACCACAAAGTACTGTTGAACCTTTGACTTGACAATGTCTCCTTTGTTACGCTACTTGTCTTTGGAACAGTGTTACAAGGACAACATGTGGGCTGAAAAGTAAACAGATGACCAGTCTGTGCCCTGAACTGGTAAAAAAAGAAAAAAGAAAAAAGAAAAGAAAAAGTCTGAGATACAGCCAAAGGCAATAATGAAAAAAAAACCTCAAAATTGCGACTAAATGTAGTCCAGTGAAACAACATCAGACTCTCATGAAGGTTTGCCTAACAACTGCACGAAGCGGGCTCGTCAACCTCGTAAAAAAATGAGGTTTCATCCTCCAGATAAAGACGACAATACACAGTTTAACCTTATACAGCCAAATCCTTTCTGTTGACTGCGTGCTGACGCATTAATTAGTGAATCTACACAGTGCCTGCAACTAAATGCAATCTTTTTCGTTACTATAGACGTGCTTCGAGTTTGAAGGTTTGGTTGTAAAATGTTTTTTTTTTTTGTTTTGTTTTGGGTTTTTTTGCTCGGCAAAAGGGAGAGGTTGATAACTCTTAAAGAGGTCCTGCTGCGAAAGCGCGTGTAAGACAACACAATCAGCAATAGCAGATTGCTTCAGGCTTCCTGTCAGCGGCGGCTGAGGCCACTGGAGTGATTGGCGGAGAGAAACACAATGGAGTGCAAAAGCAGCGACACTTCTGAGTCTGAAAAAGGAGAAGCAAAGCATTGAAAAACATTAACAAAATTAGCATTTTCTTTATTTGACAATAGTAAGATGAAAAGACTGACATGATAAGAGAAGGATAAATATTCAGCTATAGCCTGCAGCCTTGTAGAGTAACTTAACAGAGGTACTATGTATTTTCAGGCTGAAGGATTTTCTTCACAAGGAGGGAAGGAAGGAATTATTTCTTCTGGTGAAGAAATTTCTTCAGATTAGGCACAAATGTCCACTAGCTTCAAGGATGAACCAATTAAATGTTGTTAGTCAGGGTCACTGTGACCGCACAAAACATGTTTTTAGCCTGCATTTGGCAAAATTTGACAGGATGAAATTATTGATGTTTTTTTACGCTTAAAACTAATCAATTTCTTTCAAAGTCATACATTATTAATCCTGGACCTCAACCGGGGCTGTTGGCGGAGGAATCCAACTGCCAGGCAGTAATTCTAGTTTGTAGAGATTAAACACACATCATTATGTGTTCATCGGCGAGCTTTCGAAGTGCTGCAGCACATGTTAACCCTGCTACTGGCTTCCACACAAAGCTTTGCTTAACTAACGAGCTGCTGACTGTGGATTCATATCTACTGGAAGGACATAAAAGTGGTATGCATCTACTCATCTAGCAGCCTGAAAGGTTGAAGACCTGCCACGTTTGGAGTTTACAAAAAAAAAAAAAAAATGCTGCACGACACCTTTTAATGAGGAGGACACCTGAAGCCATTGGTATAACCACTCTCGACACTGGTTGATGGCAAGACTATCAGAACTAAGGCCCCTCACATAGCAAGCCTAGAAAAAGGAAAACAACATCAACATCATTTAGATCAGATGTCAACTTAGTAAATGTGAAATGTGAGGGACACACATGTCTGATTTCAGAGTCACTCAGCTGCTGAGGGCCCAGCCTGCAGAGGGCTCGGTCCAGCTGAAGCAGCTCCAGGGCGTGAGTGTTCAGCCGCCAACCAATCAGAAATCCCGGGAGGCGAGGCGTCAAGAAGAGCAGGGGACTGATGTGTCTCTGATCGGCAGTGAAGACAGACAAAAAGCCTTTTGGATTTTAGGCAGCTGAGGGTATCCGGATGGATTAAACAGGATGTTAAATGGAGGCTGGAGGTTGGACTGACCTTCTGAGCCACACTTAGCCTCTTTATACCCAGAGGGTGTGCAGAAAAGAGGCCGCGAATGGCAAGGATTTCAGAAACTTTAGGGTGTGCTCCATTTTGCACCTAAAAATGATCAGAGAGTCAGCAGATCTAACCGTAATGCGATGCTGGATACCGCATCAACCTGTATTAAAGCACTTCTACTAGACTTCTGGCCGCACAAATACAGGTCTTACACAAGGAAGGCAAAGTCTGCCATGCTAGCCTGGCCACTCGGAGGCCGTCCTGGTTATCACCCCATTACACTAATAAATCACAACAATCCAAAAGTGGTTTGCCACTTAGATTAAAGTTTGCTCACTACATTAAGCTGTAGTCAATCAAAATTAAACTGATCTTATGGCGGCCGCTGCGTCACCATACTTTGTATGGTTGGTTTGGTTAATATACCTGACAAGTCAGCACTTTTTTCTTTTTTTTTATTATTTAATCCGACTATGTATTGGTTCTTTTTTTTTTCTCACATTCAGTATCATAGACCAGTCTCTTGTGAATCTACAGTATTTATTTGCCCCTTATAGCTGGAAGGATGAGAACAGACGTAAAACAACATCTTTTTTAGAAAAATGTAGCATTTTTCACAGCACAGTACTCACGTCACAAGGATTCTTTTCATACATTCTCTCACCTTCATACACAGGTCCTTAAGGCGACTTTGTAGCTGACCATCTTTGACCTGGTTGCTTGTATAGTGGAGCCCTCTGAGCACCGGCGCGTGGTGCTGGGCCCTGTGTGAGTGATACACCTCTCGAAACGCCACCTGCTGCCTGGGAGTCCAAAAATGAGGGATCAGAAGCTGCCGGGGGAAAAAGTACCTGGCAGTCAACAGGAGCAGAGAGAGAAGGGACACATGGGAGTGATGGGGAAAATAAGTATCAAAAAGGGACAAGGTCCGGAGGAAGATCCATCATAGCACAAAATGTATTATTTAGAAGTGAAACACTAATAAATGCAATAGCCATTTCAGAATCATTTGCGAAATGTGAATCACTTATTTCATACCAACTCACATCAAGACAAAAACCAGGTAGTTTGCAAAGGGAGGTATCGATATCATCACCAGCGGAATGGCCTTGATCATGTCTCTGCGAAACTGAAACAAATGTGAGAGGAAGTGAATATGAAGAGGTAACATGCTTGACGTAGCTGAAGTCAAACAATGGCAAGCTATTCAACTAAAAATTCATAATTTGTCGTTTCTTGCGGCTTTAGGTATCACGACAGTCATTCCAATGTTTCAGAGTGCCAATGATGCCAGAGCCTAGACAATGCTAGTAACCAGACACTGGACAAGAATAATTATGCACAAATATTTTTCCCATAGAGGAAAAAAAGGGTTTAAAAAAAAAAAGGAAGTTATTGAATGTGTCTGTATTGTTAATGCCATACGTATATGATACATTTCTGTATCATATATTTATCTAATATATATATAGTCTGTAATCGAATTACATACATGGCAATAAAGGCATTCTGATTCTGATTCTGATGATAGAAAAAAAGCAGAATAAATTCAGTATACACAGTCAAATAAATGAATGTCAAAATCCTTTTCTCGGTGTGTGTGTGTGTGTGTGTGTGTGTGTGTGTGTGTGTGTGTGTGTGTGTGTGTGTGTGTGTGTGACTCATGCTTGTGTAACAGACGGGTGTTTACAGGATGCACTGTTGCCAAGTACTTACTCAACTATGTCCCTTTCATATTTTTCGACAACATCTAAAATAAATAGCCATCGTAACTTTCATTTACTATGTCGGTGTCATAAATGAAGACAAAAAAAAAAAAGGAGAGAAAAAGATACAAAGAAAAGGCTGAGTCATTGTTTACTTGGACGACCCACCGTAGTTGGAGAAGAGCTCGGGGTGCTTCAGAGGAAGCTCGATTGTCTCTCTGATGACATCCAACTGGCTACTGAGCCCACCAATCATGCTGTATGTCACCTTTGACCCCTTGGCTTCTGCACCAGGGTCCTCCCTCTGCGCTCCGTCCCTGAAACTGACTTTGGTGGAGCAGGCGAGGCAGTAGAAGGTGTCAGTGCTCTTCACGCCAGCAGGGGGAGCTGCGGGGACGTTTCCCGCCTGCTCCGAGCCGACCGAGCCCTCCGCACCGACTGGGTTCCCGCCAGCAGA
This sequence comes from Dactylopterus volitans, assembly GCA_901007715.1. NCBI lineage: Eukaryota > Metazoa > Chordata > Actinopteri > Syngnathiformes > Dactylopteridae > Dactylopterus > Dactylopterus volitans. The sequence continues at coordinate 10,105 of CAAKHG010034158.1, forward strand.
GGGCGTCTCTGGGGAGGGGGCGGCGGGAGTGAGGGGGGAGGAGAGAGAAGGGGGGCAGGCGGGTCTTTGCGGGGTGCTGGCGGCGGGGCAGCGCTCCGCCGGGTCGCCTGGTGCCATGTCGTCGTCGGCGACAGCGAGCAGGCTGAGCTGCAGGGAAAGGTCAGTGGAGGCGGAGGTCGGCGTGGAGTCCATCACGGAGGCCTCGGCGTCGGGGCCGCCGCCGCCGCCGCCGCCGCCGCCGGAGGGAGGGCCCGGTCTCTGGAGGGTGACGCCGTCCTCCCCCCGTATGGCGTCGATGCGGAGGCTGCAGGGCCGGCCGAAGTACGTCAGGGAGAGGACGCCGCCGGGCAGGATGACGCTTCCAGCTGGCCCCGGGTGAACAAAAGCGAGAGAGGCGACCCGTCAGGGAGACAAACGAGGCCGCCTGAGCCGCAACTCGCCCGCTCCGCTGAGGGGGCGTGACATAAAAAAAAGGGTGGCTGGGGGAAAAAACGGCGCCTCGTGCGGGCCAATTCGGATCCGACGAGGGTTTGGGACCGGCTCGGGCCGGATACATTCCCCGGCGGTCGGACAACGCGGAGAACCGCCGCAGCTAATGAGGCGTTAGAGGGCTTTTGGATGGGAGTTGTGTACCCGCGGCGAGCGGACACGCCGCCGCGCTCTGCTTGTAATTATATCATCACGGGTCCCACATGAGAGGCACCTATTTTCTTTCCGTCTGGCGGCATGTGGAGGAAATTAATGTGTCAGATGCAACATAACAATGGAATAAATAATTAAGGTTCTCCATGAAACTGGATCGTGTTTCTCGGCCTCCTCCAGCCTCCATTAGAGGGGAAATCATTCCTTAGATACTTAGACTGGCTCGCTTCATTTTCTTTTTTTTTTTTAAAGCAGGATTTTAAAAGTCTTAACTATTTATAATCAGAAAAAAAGGTTTTTTTTTCTTCTTCCTATGAGGCTGCACTTATATGTTGCAAGTTTCACGCAGCTTTTTAGGATTAAATTTCAAACAATTTCCTGGTACCTAAATAATTCTCTTATTGCTTTTTTTTTTTTTTTAAATCAGCTAATTTGTTGCTATATATGCGATTGAGAAGAAAAGAAAAAAAAGCATTCAGAATTAGATTTTGGTCACTCAGATTTACTCACAAATCTGAGATAAAAAAAAAAAAAACAAACTCCCATGG
>CAAKHG010034161.1:4969-27881 GCA_901007715.1 Dactylopterus volitans
TTAGGTATTAAAAAAAAAAAAAAAAAAAAAAAAAAAAAAAAAAAAAACCCCACAAAAAAAAAAAAAAAAATGCGTTTGCCGGCACCGTCATCTCGAGAACCTGACTGAACTGAGTGCTGATGGTGCTAATTATCAGATTAGAAGCAGTCAAGCCAAGAAACCTGTGAGAAAGACTGCAAAGACTGAAATACACACGAGACTGTGAATCAAAGTGAGAAGACGACTTAAGTTTCCCAGACGAGTGGATGAGTTATTTATTGACAACAGGGGCATGTTTCTATCTGTGCGTGTGTATGTATGTGTGTGTGTGTGTGTGTGTGTGAGTGTGAACACGGCGCATGCTTGAACTTGCCTCCTTTAACAAGAGAGTTTCAAGGTTTTTTGCGGTGTTTTGTGTTCACCTTTTATGTGAGCGGTTGTGTGTTTGAGTGGCGCGCGAACACGTGTGTGTCTGTGTACGTGTGTACGTGTGTACGTGTGTGTGTGCATGTGTACAGGCCGGGGAGTAAATTAACAGCAGATCCCTCGGGGGCAGGGTTCATCCAGTGGACATGTTGCTCAAGCCGCACTTCCTGATTTTCTAGCTAAGCAGTCACCTTGTAGACGCGCGATCCTATTGGACGGCGTCCCTCCCTCCTTCTCGCTTCGGGTTCCACTCATAAAACGTAAACGCATCACAGCCATTTCAATGCAACAGGCCACTCTGCGCAAAAAAAAAACAAAAAAAAAAAAAACAGATCAGTCGTTGCTCTGTCGGATTCCGCTGCCGGGCTTTCAGTGAAGCTCAAGCAACCAACACAACCCCTTTTTTGTTTCCCACAGGAGGGGGAAAAGAAAAAAAAAAGGCAATATAATCACATCACACTCTCTTTCCTGGAGACACATAGTTTAGCCGTGTCTCAGTAATTGTTTTGTTTTCCATACGTATCCTGCTGAGGGAGGCATTTAAATGCAGCCCTGTACCTCGTGCACGCAACTTCCAGAGGTAAGTGGCTGGTTCTGGCATGTCAGGGCAGGTGACATCCGAGGTTGCCTAGTGACGAGCGACTCCTCCTCCACAGACCCGCCCTCCCCCCACCCTCATCCCCGAAAATCTGGGGTTGAATGGTTTGCCAGTTCTTTGAAGTAAAGGTGGCGGCGGCAGTGGCGGTGGCGGCGGCGGCGGTGGGGGTATAAATAATTTATTTCCCTGCACACAGCTGACACGTCTCCGTTGAGTCGGCTCAGAACACATCAAGGCGTCACCTTAATGTCTAAAGGTGGTAAATATTTACGGGTTGTGTGATTTGCACAGTCGAGCTAAGCTGACCGGAGCTGCGGTTTCGCAATTGAGGCAAAAAGTCAGGCACATATAGTGTAGTTACATATAAATATATATGTTGTCTAAGCACGATTAAGCTTAAATTACCTTTTTTTAACTAGAGTTGTAAGCAAGTGGCTTGTGGAGAGACATGAACATTCCGCAGCGGCTCGACGCAGCACCAGCCGCACGCCGGCCCCTGTTATAACGCTGAATAATCGGAGGTGGAGTGAAATCAACACCTTCGCGACGGCCTCAACCGAGAGCGAGCGGGGAGTCTCGCCGAGGCAGAAATCCGGCTGTCTGGCGAGGCTTCGCGTTATCGTGTTCCGCTCGCGTGGCCGCAGTTGTATTCTGCCCGGGTCCGTTTTATGTGCGCAGGGAAATGATTTTGGCCCGCCCCGAAGAGCTACAGGTTTGTAGGTTAGAACAGAGGGGGGACAGTATTAGCACAGGCTATGTTCTGTACACAGTGTCTTTGTGAGCAGGGCTTTAAACCTACGTGCTAATCTGGTGATAGTGGCAAGCACATGCTACCAAAGGCAGAGTAACAGGCTATAGGCTTGTGTGTGTGTGTGTGTGGGGGGGGGGGTGGAGTCAGTGCGAGGCAGCGCTTCTTGTCAGGCTTGACATGTGTTATTCCGCTGATGTAATCTCCGTTTACTGCATCTGCGCCGCACGTCCACGTTTTGATTGTGACAGTGACTAATGTTCGCCCACACGTTTGATTTCTCGCTGCCGCCCGCCTCTTGGATCCGCGCGTGTGTGTGTGGTCCACGCCGTTTCGGACTCATGAATAGGTAATACCCAACGCCGCGGGGTGACCAACATTTTTTTTTTTTTTTTTTTTCCTTGCAGGGAAAATCCCGACATTAGCTGGCCCTCGCCATCTGTAGCAGGGCCTGGCGGGGTGAGAGGCTGCTTAATCAGACATTATCCCACCAATCAAAAGTCACCGGAGACGAGCGAGCAAAGTGCGTCTGCTGCCTTGTTCGCGGACGAGGGTGAAATCAAGAGGTGAAGTGGGTGAACCAATTTTTTGTATCAGCTTTGGTAACCAGTTCCCCTGAGACGACTCCCCTTATCCAACATTTATTATTTGGTAACGAGTCCAAAGAGGTTTCATTCTCCAGCAGCTGACCAATCACAGTGTGAGTATTGTATGTTGCGGAATGGTGTGTGGCTCTCGTTGCATAACCCAATAAAATAATTAACCTCAGATGTCCAGAGACAGTCCAAAGTTCAGATTGATCATATTCAGAGTAACTGTACTGCATATTCTATTCTATTCTAGTCTATTCTATTCTATTCCACTCAGCATGTAGATTACACAATCAACCCTCTGTAAACCAGGCCAGTGCGCAATCGGGAAACATGTTTCAGATATCAGCCTGACTAAGAAATTCAAGTTGTTTTTTTTGTAACTGATGCTTCAGGGCTTTGCAAGCACACCAGGATTTAGGGCCAGCAGGGCCCTCACCCATACTGAGAGTATCTCAGCCCAAAGGCATGCTGGGAATTCTGGTTAGAGTGTTCTTTTTTTTTTCTTCCCTTTTCTCCTGTTTTATTGTCTTCTTGTCTAACTGTGCTCAACACTCACATTCCACCACACCAGCCTGGCTCTGCAGAGAATACGGCACCCCCACGTCAGAACACCTGAAACAAAGACCAGAGAAAGTCGTTTTTTTTTTTTTTCTTTCCTCTCTCACAGTTGTAACTGATCTGCGAACCCACAAGACTTCCTTCTATACATACTGAAACCGTCTCTGTATGACGTATGGCCGATGTGCACGGACGTTTGGGAGTGACTCAGGAGCTCTTGCGGCGTTGTTGGTAAATATCAACGCCAGGACCCCCCCACACCCCCCAACCCAGTTCTCCAATACCACTGTGCCATAACAATAAATGTGATCTATCATGCTGGTACGCTCCAAAAAGGGCCCAGTGCGTGCTTGCCGAGCGCTCAGACCGCGCCGCGCTGGGGCCTTAGCAGCCAAAAAAGAACGGCCCCTAATAAAAGTCGTGCTGTCGGGTTTGGAGCCAAAGTGAAAACTCCCTTCACAACCTCCACGATCACAATATGCAGCACAAGGAACTGCTGTCCCCTATAAATAGCACCGGTTTCATGCACAACACTTTGGCTACTATTACACATCAACAAGCACAGCCATCAGCCACGAGCTCTGAGCTTGTCACATGTACCCGAGTGGAACACACAAACACAGCGCAGATTGTGTGTGTCATATGCTCAGATACACACACACACACACACGCACACAAGCACAGAGACATACATTCACGCTAATCCATGCCAGTTAGAATCAGCGGGTTTTGATGTTTAAGCCCTGCATGATGTTTTCCTGTTTTCACCAGTTGGACGTGGCTTTGTTTTCCGTCTTGTGTCGCGATGCCTTCAGTGGGGATTTTTATTTTTTATTTTTTGCCCACAGCAAGCCTAATAGCCCACTCATGCGCTGACAGGAATAATGACAGCCGTATTTACCAGAAACAGCATGGGCAATCGGTTCACAGAAATGGGAAAAAGATAATCTTTAAGTAATGGCACATAACCGACTTTGCGGCAACACGGCGAAAAGCATTGATTACTCAGCGGCAAAACAAGGCCGGCAGCCGTCGTGTTGTGTAAAAATATCACGGCGATGATCATGCTGAGTCTTCCAGATGGAGATATAGCCACCCATGGCACTGCATGACACCGAGTCCCAAGGAGAAACACCAAGGAGAGATGACTGCCAAGTAAGTGAATGGGACTGTGCTGCCCTCTGTTGGTGAATATCTGTCAATGTGCAAACTCCCGGTGAACAGGGTTAAGCGTTTGCCTCACAACACAAATGTGAATTCCTATCAATGAGTGTACATTTCTCGACTACTCAAGTTTTTACTCCCGTTTAATAAAAAAAAAAAAAGAAAAAAAAAAAGCCTTTGACAGTTTTGAAATGTTTCATTAAGTATAAGCATGTCATGTAAAATGAGTGAAAGTTCAGGCCCGTTGAAAGGCAAATTGAAATAAATAGAATCCCAAACTGTGGCTTTAAAAAGGTGAACAACGCAGTATGAAAAACACCCCCAAATGACAAAAAGTATTGAATTATTATATATTTATTGAACAATGTTATGTATGATAGGGCTTTCCATGTAGGAACTCTAATAATATAGTATAAAAAATTAAAAAAGTACAAATAACAAAGACAAGACAAGGCATTGTAAACAACATCCAGAATAAGATAAGAGAACAGATTTCCTCATGGAAGTATTTTCAGAATTCATGTTTAGTCCATTGATAAAACAGGATTTTTTCTCCACATAATCAATGTTGTAGTTACTGAATCGTGCCTCAAACTGAGGCGTTAATTAGAAACATTCCCAACTTTTGGAATGAGTGTAGTGTCTTCCTTTCTTTGTTTAGGGTTTTCTGTCTTTCAGCACGTCCAACACAAACCATTGAAAAAGGCAAAAAATACAAGTCCATATATTCATGAAATACAAAATATGAAATGTACAGAATAAATGTAACATGATAAAAAAAAACATGCCCAAGAAAGAAAAAAAAAATAGCGTTTGACAATTAAAATGGCCACATGAGACTCTTCAAGTTATACTGAAACGAAAAACAAGATGACGGACAAGTGGGTGATCCTACATATCCCATGCTGCCTCAGGGCTGGATTGTGCTACACAAAATAAATGTTCCTCATTGGATGAGGTAAGGACACGGGTATGCAATACCAAATATGGTGGCTTGATGGACATTGCTACATGTAATGGTCAGTATATGTCAAATATGCAGTGCGGTATATACTGATCCTAGAACAGGGAGGCGGAGCTGGAGTTGAGTCCTTTGGAAGGCTGCGTCTGGTTGGCCGACCTCCTCAGGCCCGCTTGAGCTTATCGATGTGAAACGTGAGTTTGAGCGCGGGGCCCAGCTTCAGGCCCATGTATTTCATCATCATGTCGCTGCGTAGCAGGAGGAGCGCTTTCCCGTCAATCTCCTGTGACAGAGGACACGGGGGAGGTTCAGAGTGCAAAAAAACAACAAAAAACAAAAAAACCCAAACAAAACAAGCAAACAAAAACAAAAAAAAGCAGATATAATCATTATTGTCCTCGTGTGAAAGTACATACATGTTTTCTGAAAAGGTCAGCGTGTGGTGCCAGCACCGGGTCGATGTCTCTGATATACTGCATGACATCCTCCACTGTCCACAAGTTGGGGTCCTGACTGCTGGGCCTGGGGCTCTCCCGAAAATTGCCAGAGCCTAAAGGAGGAGAGGCACCAACTCGCGCTTTAGCAAGGACAGCCGCTCGCCGGGTGTTTCACCTGCCGGAATGTTCCCGCGGTTCTCCCTCAGAGTCCACTGACCGCTCAAGCAGTCTTGCTTAAGAAAAATACATGTTTATTAGATCATGCGCAGCTCTCACTTGTGCGCGGCCCCATCTTACAACTTCTAATCAAACTACCGCTTTCGTGCAGTGTTTTGTCTCCTGACAGGACAGGCCTCCTCTTACAGAGCAAATAAAACCCGTCCAGAAGACTTTGGCGGCCTAGCTGTCCATCGCTAATCCACTCTTGTTTGAAAGCTAAAATTCTTTGAGAGAACCCAAATTCATGTCAATGTTCCCATTTATTTTTGTTTCTTAGTTATAAAGATGAGCCACGAATATGTTTCAGCTTGGGCATCACCAGCCTTGAAGTACACACTCTCAGAGGCCGAGATGCCACCAGCAGACACCCCCCGCCTTAGGCTGCAACTACCATGTAACCAATCAATTGTAGCATTTTTTTTTTTTTATCCACTACCGCGAACAAAAAATAGGGAAAAAATGTGACGAATTTTGTAAAATGTGCAAAACCCAGATCTATTTTAGAGCTGTTATAACTGCTTTGCCACTCGTTATTTCCTTGTACCCGGGTATAATTACAATAAAGATGCTTCTGATTCTGAAAACTCGTCCGCTAACTGTCTGTGCAGCTAATCTAAAAGGCTTCTTAGCAGAGTTCGGATTTAGCCGGTCAAGTCTGGTCCGGTGCACCAACTTAAAACAATTAGATTTTTTGTGAAAACTGGACTTGACATTGTATTTTCTCGAAAATTAAAAAAAAAGCACAGCCCTGAAATGCTGTAAAGCACCCCGGCCCTCAAATGTGTCATGTGTTGCCTAAGTGATGAGCAATATGACAACATGATTAACGCGTTCCGTTTGTTTATACACAGACACACGGGGCCCACGAGCGTGCTTGACAGGTGCGTGCGTAATTTACTGCCGAGCTGACGCTGACATGAGCGCCGGCGTCTATTGAAACACAATTAAGTCGAGGTGGAGGAACGTTGAGACGATGGCTTCTTCCTTGTGTTTCTTTGCCGTTAGCGAACCAGCTTTATGACGCATTAATGCTGCAGAGGAGGCTTTCTTCATCGTCAGCAACAAGTGAGTCTTCCTACCTGTGGAGTTGGAATGATGCAGCAGCTTGGAGGGAGACCTCAGGCCCGGCGGTAGCGTCACAGAGTTCAGTGGGAGAGGACTCTTCTTTAAGTGCTCTGATGTGGCCACGCTGTTCTCCAGAGGCTCCCCTGGAGGCGGCGACAGGAGACGCATTTTAATACGCGCAGACGCTTAATGACTCCTAAATAACACAAATACTCAAATATCATGTCAAACAGATGCGGCCGATTGAGTCTTGCGACAAACGAGGAACCGGCTCATGTGAATTGCAGAGGAGTTCTGGCAACCTGTGACAGATTAGGAGGGACAGGGCCAAATTGCTCCTCTATATAAATCTCTTATTCTCCATTAGCTTAATTATATCTAAGGAAATTGAAAGATGATTAAATGATTAACCTCCTGGCCCTGAATGTAATCGCAGTCGTCTGAGAGCCAGGAGACTTTTCTGTTTTACTATCTGTATTTATATGATTATATTAGACTTCATTGGACAACACGGAGCACCTGAATGTCAGTGGACCGTAAACCACGCTGCTGCCTCACAGAGCCGCTTATCACGCCAATGAACACAACACAAGTGGCAGATTTAAGACTGGATTTCCTTCATCCAAGTGAATATCCAACCCCTTTACTGACAAAGTCATTTAGCAAAACCGTAGCAACATGGGTGAGACAAAGCACAAGATGGGTATATTACTATGATATAGGAATATTTAATAATTACTGTTCACACAATGGAATTCAAGTGTTATTTTGTGCAAGCAAGCTTGTCAGAAAATATAAGAACGCGGCACAAAATTTAACTGCTTTCTGGACACTCCAATGATCAAAGCAAAAACATTTCTCATCAGCTGTTTTTCTATGAGCAAGCCGCATTTATGGAGCTTACAGCTGCTACATAAAAAAACCCACAGCAACATACCATTGGCAGAGTGACGGGGGATCTTGGCAAGTTTCTGGAGCAGGGGACTACTGTGGGAGTCCTGGAGGAACCTTTTGTTGCCTCGACCCGGGCCTGTTGTGAGGTTGTCTCCTAAACTTCTCCTGTCTGGAGGCAACACATAACAGAGGCAGGGAACAACAAACGACATTTTATTTGCCGTCATCTCACGCTTAGGAGGGGAATTCTTAAATCCGTTCAGAGCCCCCCCTGTTGTCATTTATGGTCCATAAACTGTATGTAGGGATCAAACATTCGGGACCACTGATATGAGCCAGAATGTAATGTTACAGCAAAGCTTTGGGGCTAAGGAGAGCTGGAGATATAATGTTACTAAATAGATGTCTGACTATGAAGTGCGACGGCAGTGTTTTGTTATTAAGACGGCAACACTGCCGTGCGAAATCAAATAGTAGATTTTTTTTTTTAATTTTTAATTTTTAATGGAGCCTGTACATTAAAAGCGTAGTGCATACATGGTGTCATGGTTTGGTCTCCTGTGGTGGAGATAGTTTAGACTACGATCACAAGGCCTGAAAACCGTTGGTGCACCATCAGTCTGGAATTTGCTGGATGGAGATCACTGGGTTAAGACGTGTGCAGCTACTGTCAGTTGGTCCTCTGGACATTTTAACGTCTGCAATCAGCTGTAGCCAAATTCAGAGTGTTGGTGTTGGGTGAAGAAGTCTGGTAAAGTGTGCAGCCAATTCTCTGACAGTGGAGGCAGGCATGCAAAAAAAAAAAAAAACAAGGTACAATATGTAGTTTTGGGGAGCAAATGGGTGTCCGCCCCCCCGGGGAGAGCAGGCAACATGGAGGGGAGTTTGACATTGTTATTTGTGTCTACTACCCACATTGCAATGATTAAGACCTGGTTGAAAAGTTTTTCCCTTGATATGTGCCATTGAAATACTATATTTTTGAAGAAGTTTTCGATCCATAGGAGGCACATTCGCAACCATCAGCAAGGGAATGAACAGTTAGCCATAAATTACTCAACGCTCTTTGTCTGCACTCAGATAAAGCACCTGGTTTTCCGTACAGTATTAATGTTTCTGCCGATAGCAAACTAAATTAAATGTATGACATCTTCATTGTGAACCGAGTTAGGATGACAACATTATTACCAACATGAATCAAGCAGACACATTTTCCATTTGTTCCGTCATTTTTCATTTTGTTGCAGAGATTTTCTTTAACTTTGTGATATGCCATATATACTGTTTATATAATACACCGTAATACCACTTGCAATAAAAAAAAAAAAGAACACCCTTAACATAAACTCATTAAAAGATTTCAATTAAACGTGCGGCACGGTGCTGCTTCATTCATTCACATTTGTTGGCTTTCATCTTCATAAATAGAAATAAACAGGCCTCCATTTGCGCTTGTGACAACCAGGAGCAAAGCCCATCATATTTGTTGAATTATAGGCTACAGACTAAGTGTCAGGATGTTGCTGCCATTGCTAACACAGGAGAAATTTTTGACTCTGTGTATGTGTGTGTGTGTGTGCGCGCGCGTGTGTGTGGCTGAACCTACTGTGCGAAGACGGCGGCACCGACCTGTAGTGTATGCGTGGCTGTCGTAGTGCAGGCTTCCCCTGGCTACGGGCTGGCTGCCAAACAGAGGATCGCAGTGAAGGTTGTGGCAGAGTTTTTCCAGGAAGCGGAGGACGTAGGTGACGCTGCTGACGGTGGGCAGGGTCAGGGTGTGCTGCTGTTGGTCAAAGTAAGCTGGACGCAGCAGAAGAAAGAGGATCAAATAGCGTTCAAGGAGGAATGCGGCCGTTTCTGTCGCGTGGGGAAATTATTCCAAGCATGGTGTACATTTTGCGTCGCATTTACTCGAATAAAAGCCAGCGGTCATGTAAAAGCCAGCTCTCCTGGAACAGCCGCGGGTGTAGTTGGCATGAACAAATAATAGCCAGCCCCCAAACACAGGCCAGGTGGAAAAACATAGCGAGGAGAAAACTAAGCACACTGAATTCTTGTAACTTCACACCAGCTGTGCTTTTAATGTTAACGCTGAGACTTGCAAAAGGAAGAGTCTCTGTAGCATCTTTCTAAGGAAAGCTTGCCTCCAATAAAAGCCCTTTCATTTTAGGTAACTAAAAACTCCCTGCCATTGTTCGAAGAAATATGATATAAGGTTATTAATGCAAATAAGAAAAACAAATTATGTATAAAAACAGCAAAAATCTATTCTCCATGTGAAGTATCATTATGTTGTTGTGCTGATAGCAGCTCTAATGAAAAGGAAAACGAGTGGTTGAATCTCTGACAAATTAATGACAATTAGAACAAGCTATTCAAAATGCTGCTTTCTTACATTCAAGAAAGGTGTAGAACTGAAGAGAAAGAAAAAATATCTTCATTTCATGTAATCCTCACCTGAAATAACTTCACCTCCTTGGCCAGACTTAAGGCAGGAGAAGACGGTGGCCTGGTTGTGGGCAGAGTCCACACACGCCTGGACACACTGCTGAAGCACCGAGGAGGCCCGACCTGGACCAAAGTGGTCTGGGAGCTGCTGGATACGCCGCTGGTCCAAGTGGGGTCCCACCTTGCCGTACTTGTTTAGGTACACACAAACTAGGGGGCAAAACACCAAACAGAGGGAGTCGATATTCAGGTTCGTATGACTCACTCTAACCTTGAACGTGAAAGGAGAATTTCCGATAACTGCTACAATGAGCCTCTATCTGCACTGTTTCACAGAACAGAGGCAGTGGACTGTGCCTGTGTGTGTGTGTGTGTGGTTGGCAGGGGAACCCTAAGAGCAAGGTAATCAGGACGGTAACACAATATTATGCAGTGTATCCATGTCTTCTCGATGTTCAGTACCTGTGGGAGCCTGTAGTGCAGAGTTGGGGATGGTGGCATTGTCCAGAGGCACGGTGCTGGTGTCGGGCTCTGGGGTGCTGCTGGTGGGAGACGTGGGGACTGGATTAGGTACCACGCGTGGTTTTCTCTAGACACAAATACACATAAAGAGGTTTTGAAGCTTTTTTTTAATTTTTATTTTATTTTAATCTTTACTGGGGTTATTTTTTCGCCACCAGCGCACTGATGTTGCATGTGAGCCCACAAACCAAAGCATCGTCCTGAAAATGTCAGAAAGTGTAACCTGTGAAGCCCTGAATCAAAAGCTAAAATTCATAATTCGGCATGCAAACCATAACCATTTTTCCAAAACAAACTTAGTATTCTGTGTAAAATGGAAATAGAAACAGAATGTTATGATTTGCAAGACACTGAAACCCCATATTTGATCAAAAATAGCATAGCAAATGTTGAGAGACATAAATTTAATTATTCTATGAAAATTATGTGGCAACACATTTCAGAAAAGCTGGGACAGTTAAAGCTAAAAGAAAACACCTTGTGTAACATCTCACAGTTAATTAGGTTGACTGGCATGAGGTTAGTAGCTGGTAACAGATTAGTAATATGACTGGGTATAAAAAGTCTTTCTGAAGTTCAGATGGGGAGAGGTTCACCACTATGAAAGACTGCACTGGCAAAAAGTGCAACAATTTAAGAATAATATTCCGAAACATAAAATAGCAAAGAATCTGGGAGGTTCATTGTCTAAAGAACATAATATTACTGCGGGGGCTCAGGAACACCATTGTCTGTGAACATATTTTGTCACTTTGTCTACAAATGCGAGCTGAAACTCTAGCATGCAAAGAGGATACCATACATAATCCAGAAATGCAGCTGTCCTCTCTGGGCTTGAACTCATTAAAGATGGACTGCGGCAAAGTGGAAAACCGTCCTGTGATCTGACAAGTCGAGATTTGAAATTCCATTTGGTTATCATGGACACTGTGTCCTCCAGGCTAAAGAGGAGGGGGAGCATCCAGCTTGTTATCAGTGCACTGTTGAGAAGCCAGCATCTGTGCGGACATGGGGGTGCATTCGTGCACATGGCGTCATGGGTAGCCTGCATATTTGTCAAGGCACCATTAACGCCGAATCAAACGGTATACACAGGTTTTGGAGCAACATGTACGACTACATCTTATGTCGTATTCGGGAAAGGCCGTGCTTATTTCTGCCACCCATGTTTTGCACATCTTGAAGTATGAGGGCTCGGGTACTGAACTGGTGTACCAGCAGCCCTGACTTGTTACCCATTTAAAATGTTTGGCATGCTATGAAATGTAAAATAGAACAAAGGAAACACCAAACTGTTCATCAGGCAAGAATGGAAAAAACAATCCACTTTAAAAATTACAGAAAGCAACAGAGTGGTAAACATGAGGCTGCACCAGACTTTTATGAAATGGCATTAGATTTAAAATGGGCATATAATTTCCCCAAAACAATGTCATTTTTTGTTTCATTTGAAATGTTGCCTGTATGCCATTTTCAATTGAGTTTCCGTGTTTTGTAAACCATCACATTCTGTTTCGATTTGCACGGCATCCAAACTTTTTCCGAAATGCGACTGCAGATATTACAAACAGGAAAAAAAAAAAGAAAAAAGAAAAAAAATCAATCCGTCTCTCTTGAAGACCACCAACAAAGTGTGGCATTCTTTTACCAATTGTAACCCCAGACTTGACACACATGAAGACATAAAGGACCCTTTTAAATTTAAAAAACACACTGTTCCACTACTCTGCTGATGTCTAGTCTAACTGGTGACAACACAGGAGAGAAGAGGCTGTGGGGAGCAGAGACACATGTAATAGGGTTATTTTCAGCACTGGCTCAGTTTTTTAGTAAACAACGCGTCCAAGTGCAACACAGATCCCACTGTTAACTGTTAAAGCACAATCCGTGGATATAATGTGCTAAAAAAAAAAGAACGCCCCGCGAGTATGTTCATTTACAGTTCACAGTTGTGTTCCTCGTGCAGCCCAATGCTGTAACGTGATACTCAGAGGCTCAACAGTGCCGGTGATAATGAGAGCGTTTGTGTGGAATGGCTGCTACCTTGCTGCCAGGCTTGGGCCCTCTTTTCTTTGGGATCTTGATGGGTTCGGCCTGAGTCTGGGCCTGCTGCAGCGCTATCCTCTGTGCCCAGTTGGCTGGCAATCTGCCCCTGGGTCGCCCCGGGCCCGTCACCGGCCGACCAGGACCAGCCATGGCACCTTCAAGCCAGCCAGCCCTCTTTGCCCAGCCCAACTGCAAACAAGGCGAAGGAGACAGAGCAAAGTGGGGCTGGTTACTCTCGCTGTGGTACAAGATCAACATTCCCTCCAGCGCAGAATAAGGCATGACACATGGTGAAAAACATTTTTATGTTCTCAAGGCCACCATTGTGAAACATCTGGAGCACGGTTGCTCATTAGTGGTAACCCAAAAGATGCCCTGGATGTTGCAGGCTATTGTTAAAGAGGCTTGGTTAAACAAACCTTTGATATTATTGAGAATCATTATGAAAATGTACATATGGTTGACAGCATGTGTACTGCAGATCTGGTTTTATGTGAAGAAAATCTAATTCGTCGTACTTGTAGCATTACAAGGAGTTAATCGCATTGTGTCTTTCAGAAACAATGTTGTTACTCTGGATAAACCAGAGGACACTGGGGACTAAAGACGTGTGGCTACAAACCCTAAACGTCTTTATACACCATGTGTCATGTGATTAATTCAAACATTAATATGTTTTTTTTTTTCACATGGTTATTTTAGTTGCAAGTACTTCCACACAGAACATGAATACTATGTGCTGAGGCGGCGATACTGTATCTTTTCAGAGCAGGGCAGATTTTCTTTCGCACATGACTAAATGCATTGACCAATCACGTCGTGCGCAACAGACCTCACATGAAAACTCGACTCACAATGGAGGACCAATCGAAACTTTATAACATTTTGCTTCAGGCAGACGGCCAGATGCTGCTCGAGGTCTATGGATCCCAGCAGTTGGTCTCTGCATGCTTTCGGTGCACTGCATTTACATGTCATTTATTCGACATGCCTCCAGTGTGTAAAGGCCTTAAGATGTAAATGATGAATTTGGGATTCCAGATGTGAGCAAACGTTGAAAAGGAAGAGCCATGGATCTGATCAGGACCTACCTTGCTGCCAGGCTTGGGCCCACGTTTCTTGGGGATCTTGATGGGTTCCAGGCCTTTGTTTGGCTGAATGATCTGTGCTCCCAGCGCTGGCGTCTTCTGACTCCAGCTCCCCGTCACCTTGGTTTTCCTGCGCCCTGGTTTGCGCCCTCTCTGACCAGGAGGTCTGCCCACTGTGGGGGCAGGGTGCATGGCTGGGCTCTCCACACTCCCGTCTGTCAATGCCCCAATGCTCTTAGGCAACACTACTGCATGGGCAAAGACACACAGATGCACAGGAGAAGGAAGCTGAGTGAAAAGCTGTGGACTGACACCAAGGAAGTGCAGTTCCCCACCATCAGCGATCAATCATGAAGCTAGGCTGGATTACTGCAATTCCTTACCATCAGTCTGCCCAAACAATTCTCTTAAGACTCTACAATTGGTGGACAATGCTACTGCACGTGTTCCAACAAGAACCAGGAGAAGAAAGTCACATTTCTCCAATACTGGCTTCTCTGCACTGGCTGCCTATAAAATCCAGAATAGAATTCAAAATCCTTCTCCTTACCTATAAAGCCCTTAATGGTCTGGCACCATCATATCTTAAGACACTAAAGAACCATATTACCCGACCAGAATGCTGTGCTCCCAGAATACTTGTGGTTCCTATAATCTCTAAAAGTAGAATTGGAGGCAGAACCTTCAGTTATCCGACTCCTCTCCTGTGGAACCATCTTCAAGCATTGGTCAGGGGGACAGACACCCTCTCTACATTTAAGAGTAGGCTTAAAACTTTCCTTTTTGACAAAGCTTATAGTCAGGGCTGGCTCAGGCTCGCCTTGGACCAGCCCTGAGTTATGCTGCTATAGGTCTAGGCTGCCGGGGGACCATGATGCACTGGCGCCCTCTCTTCCTCTCTCTCTCCTTTCCCATCCTCTTCCTCGTCCATTCCTGCATGTTACTAACTTAACTTCTTCCCTAGAGTTGCTTTCTTGTCTTGCAGAGACGGAGACCTTTATGGCCATCACGGACCTCCACCACTGTTAATATTACTGTAGTTGATGTTACTGTGCATTTCTTCTTCCACCATTCCCCAATCATCCTTTCTCTCTCTTTTTCTCTCCCTCCTCTCTCTCTCTCTCTTGCACAATACACAATATGGTCTCAACCTGCTCTCCTTGTAAAGTGTCATGAGATAACTTTTGTTGTGATTTGGCGCTGTATAAATAAAATTGACTTGACTACATTGCTGTATGTGACTTTGATGCACGTATCATATAGTGCATACAGCAGACTGAGTGGTGTCCCAGACAGCTCACTCTAGAAGCAATTTGTGTAATGCACAAAAGGCACACTCTCATTTGATGTGGGTTATCGGGTGTTAAATCTGTGCACCACTTCCTTTCCACACCAAGCCATTTCGAAATCGAGAAAAAAAAAATCATTCAGTTTGTCCGGTGCAAACCTGAATTCACAGTTCTGACCACAAGAGCTTCTGCTTCTCACAGCAGAGGTTAAATATTTATCAGCAGTAAAACAGATTTCTGTCCTGTTATCACCCTGAAAAACACAACAACGAATCTTTCAGCCTGTAGTGTGCTTCACAGTGAAAGAGCAAACAGGGATAGCAAGGTTACATCGAGAAGTCCATGCTCCAATTTGCTTCATATGACTACACACTTGAATTTCCGCATGTCAGTGAGCTTGAGAGGTTTATGAATTTGTACAGAAATGAGGCCCCTGAGAAATTCAATGCAGTAGGATTGCAGTCAGGGAAAGTCAAGAGCAGGAGGAGGGCAACCTACTGCAATACACCATCAATAGAATGCAGGTACATTATAAACTGTAGTTCAGTTACTCTGGATTAGCCAAATTAAAACTACTCACGGCCATTAATTGAGTAGTGAACAAGGGGTAGGTTTAAATAAGCTTAAGCTTCATCCTACTTCTTTTCCGACATGTTGGTTTCATATTATTGTTGCTTTGACTATTGTTATTGGTTTTGTTTGTTTGTTTTTCAGTTTACTTTCCTGTTACTTAACCATGTTCAAAATAAAGGCATTCATTCATGCATTCACAACATATACATGGCCAGATTTAACTGGTGGAAAATGAGAAAATACAGGTTACTTGACATTTGACAGCCTGAATTTCGACAGCCTCAGCCTATTAATTGAACTTTTTGAGCTGTGCACTCATCTTCATTGCTATTCTATAAAATCATGCGCAGCTAAAACCATTTAATAATGCAATTAACTAGCAATGTGCCAATTTACAATGCAAAATACAATGTTATTGCTTCTTATTTAATAAAGTGCTGCACATTTCGCAATTTCTATGCTGTGAATTCCCCACACACTACGACAGCCACGTCGGGTAATGTACTGCCAACACTTTCACCACTGCTTAATGCAGGACACACTGTCCAAAAGGGCTGCATTTGAATGAGTGAATGGATGGAGGCAGATTCAGCAAAGAATGTGATGGCTAAAGCTACGGTTGCGCAGCTGCACTGTAAGTGAAACGAATGGGTTTCTCAAAACTTTCTCATTTTTCTTACAGCAGAAAATATAAAGGCTGATTCATAATGTGGTCATCTGTTTATTCTCCCCCAACGTTTCTAAACATCCTCTCGTGAATCATTTAAGAGGGAAAATAAAATGGATTTCATTTCATGAGATAGGATTTGACTGCTCTGTTCTCAAATTTCTGTTGCATGAGTGAAAATGGCAACAACGCATCATTAAAATATTCTAAAATCTTGTGACATCTGACAGAAAGGCGTTACCTTGATCAGCTGCATAAACTGTGAACCAATAAAAAAAAAAAAAGAAAGAAAGAGATGAAGTATCAAACAAGATGTGATTGAGCGATTGAGCTGAGTCTTAGAAGAAGCAGCTAGCTGCTGACAGCTGTGAAAAATAAAATAAGAGAAATAAAATGAATCTCTTAAGCCCCAGCCATTAACATGCACCCTGCGTTTCATGAGCGGAGCCCTTCCGGAAATCACAAAAACCACCGAGGGGAGTGCACACATGCTAAAATGATTAAGTGAGGTTGTACGTTAAATGTATGAAGAAAAACAACCAAATAAATTGTGTACTTTGCATGAGCCAACACGGCTGGCAAAATGTCAACAATGTCTGTATGCAAACATCACCACAGTATAGACGAGCCAAGAAAGCTGACCTCATATGCACCTGCAATCCAATGCTACACACACACACACACACAAGCACACGCGCGCACACGCGCAGACAGAATAAATGTCAAAGCACTGGTATTTACCCTGAATCAACCAAGGACAGGTTTACGAGGGGAGTGGTTTGTGGGGCTGTATTTAACGCGCTTTCCCACAGGCAAACCAATCCATGCAAAGCTCAGTTAGCAGGCTACTGCTACTTGTCATGGAGGAGCCGCTGTGGCAGAGCTGTAACAATTAACTGATTAGCTGTCAACTCTTGAATTAATCAACTGTTTTTTTTCTAATGTTTGAGGGGTACTGGGAGTCAAAATTCTCCCATTCCACCATTTTAAATGTGCATATTTTCCAGTTCCTTTACTCCTCTCTGATAGTAAACTGAATATCTTTGGCTTGTGGACAAAACAAGATATTCAAGGTCGTCATCTTGCATTTTGGGAAAAAGTGATGACCCTTTTTTCACCATTTCATATACCACACGACTAACTGATAATGCAAGAAAACAACCGATGCATTCATCGCGGCTCTCATATGTTAAATAGTTTTAAAGAGCTCAAGTTTACATGTTCATTTACCAGTGGAAACCCTTGGAAATACAATCAAACAATCGCATAACAAGCAAACCTTTGTATTTTTTCCCCCTTTCCCTTGAGTGCAGCGAGTTCATTGAGTTCATAAAGCCACCATTGTGGGCTTCCTTTCACCGGACAATAACTTCTCGGGAGCTTTTTCACTATGTTCCTCTGAATGCATGTCTGAAATTTCATTCATCGCAACTCACCTCTCTTGCCCAAACGAAAAGTCAAAAGTGTCTGGTTGTCTGTACAGCTATCCTTAGATTCACTCTGTCCTCAAACTCTATCTCACTCTTCCTCTGCGTTGCTCCTCCTCCCTTTTTTCCCCTTCTTCTTCTCCTCCCACCATCTGCTGACAATATAAACAGTCCAACTTTCAAAGCCTATGTCTGTCTTTTCTCTTCATTTCAGAGCCCTCTCTTAACTCAATCCTCTCTAATGTGTCTAATCAGACCCCAGTTAGCCAGGGTGCCAACAAGAGGCCTGTGGAGGGGCATCCAGGCTTCTTTCAACCACGTCATGGCCCCTCAGTTCTGCCAACTGGGCGAGTGCCAGGCCTTCCCAACTCGCAGGCTACAAAAACATTTCCCACCTTCCCTTTCCACTTTGGAGGACTCTGTCAGACGAGAGCAGTTGACATTATGGCAAAAATCCCTCGTATTCCTGTCCTCCTTTAGTGTTCTCACAATGACTGCAATGCTCCAGCTTTAAGAGAGGGGTGACTTGAAAATTCCCTTTCCCAGAGTCAGTGTGCCAGATAGTGGCTCACTGTGATACTCTGTTGCAAATGAAGTCACTATGTAGACAAATAAAAACCACAGTCATTCTACCTTATCACTCACTGAGCTGCTTTGAGCTGGATGCTGGAAGCTACTTCAAAGGACATGCTAATCAGCAGTTAATCTGAAACAAATCCTAAATTCAGGATAGCAATGCTCACGATGCATCAGAAGGCATCGCTCTGCAAACTGTGATGCAGTGAGCAAACTGTTTAGCATCCGCTAATCTCCAAGTAGCCATGTTTATTAATCTGCTCATGACAGTGGCAAAAAAGTCGCTTTTTGCATCAGTTGTTGGATTTAAACATTGAAATTGACATTAAAACAAAAGCACACTGTCTTGAACGAACCTCCAACAAAGCCAATGTACAACAAAAAACAACAACAACAAAAAAAAAGTTGTTTTGCCAAACAGACAAACAAGGCAATCCATTGTATAACCTACTCTGTGGCAGTTATTTTGTAATTCATGCACTCATTTGCCCGTGAAGTACTGGATGTACAAAGATAAAAATCAAAATGTGATGTCCTGGATTTGCCTAACCAAAGGGACACGGGATGTGTCAGTGTAAAAGTATGAGAAAATACAATAAGCAGGCACACTAGAATCTTAACAGCATGATGCAGTTTAATACATGGGCCTGCAAGTACCTTGTTGAAACTCATGTTCTGTTTTTTTGTTGGGACTTGTGTGCGACCGTTGTTTAGGTTCAGACCTTTGGTACCGGGCGGCTGCAGGTTGTCCCCGGTGAGGGCGCACCAGCCAACTGGGAAGATGTCGCGTGAGTCATAGCGGCAGTAGTAGTCAAACGCTCCCCGCCAACCATCAAAGGTGACCAGCACCTCAACTCCTCGCAGTGCACCCACAGTAGCCGGGCAAATAAAGTGAGGATTCTTACGGTCCACCGCCTCCAGCTTCATGCCCACCTGGAAGGAGTTCTGTTCTGGGGCGGGAGGCTCCTGCTGGGAAATATGGAGAGGGAGAAAGGGGCTCAGGCATGGAGGCTGACATGTGTGGGACAGGAAAAGCGCCTTGTTGGTGAACCCGCATGTAAATGATGAATTAACACACTCTAGGCTCCGTGTGCGTACGTAGTGTGTAAGTGTGCGCGCTGAGCTTGTGAGCCTTGTACAGGTACCTTATGAAAGATGCGGGATGGTGCCATCTCTGCTCCATTGAGCGTTTTCAAAAGGAACATGGGCCAGGATGAGGCATTGAGGCGGAAACCTGAGGTGGGAGGGCAATTGCTGTTGTTACTTCAGCCTAATCTTGGCTCTCTAAAACTGTGTTAAGAAGTTATGGAGACATAATCATGACACATTCTGCACTGTCAGTCACTGACACCTAGTGGACAAATGAAAACCCCCAAGAAGGAAAATACTGGAAAGGCAAGTTGAGGCCTGTGAGAAATATTTTTTTTCTCCTGATAGCGAGAGAATGTGAACATGCGCCTAACTTATAAAAAAAAAAAAAAAAAAAAAAAGGAAAAAAAAGTCGAAGTAATTTGCGGGTGTCTTTACCAAGCGGCGGCTGCAGCATGCCGCCATTCTTCTCACAGTTGCCGATAGGCTGGATCTCCGAGGAGTCCACCAGGCGCCAGAAGTCATTCTTGTTGTCTGATCCGTCTAAGCGCAGGCGCAGCCGTGAGCCTGTCAGGCCGACGACCGTGGCGATGCAGGTGGACGTGGTGTTTCGAGGGTCCTGTGCTTCCAGTTTCATGCCCGCCTTGAACTCATTGATTGGGGGTGTGAGGCTCTGGATGGCGCGGATACAAGGGTTTGTCAGAGATATTTGTGCACTAAAATAATCAAGGGTGTGATACCTACAAATAGGTCTAATACACACCATAGAGAATTGCCAATCTGGGGCAAAAAAATTAAACTTTCTCACCTGTCTGAAGCAAGACGCAGGTGCAGCAGTGGCACCCGTCTCTTTCAGGTATTTCTCCCAACTGAAATGCCCTACAAAAAAAAAAAAAATAAATACGGTTACCATATATTTTATTTTGCATTGATCTTAAAGCCGTGAAAGGTTTAATTAAAGTCTTGTCAGCCTGCATGCAGTGTTTTGTGAGTCCAAATGACACCAAGAGAGACATTTGTGGCACATTTCAGCAGGGCTGGGTATTACCAAGGATTTCCCAAATGGATTTCATTTCGATTCAATATCAATTAAATTAGAACTATTTCATTTGCATTTACCTATTGATCAAAACATTGCTCAGATATGAAAGAAATGACCACATAACTAATGCTGTAAATTGCACAAGGAACCCTTGAATCTGATGCATTATTAGAAATATTTCTATTTACGTTGCGTCCGAAAACAGCTGCACTGTAGCGGTTGCTGGTCGTAAACGACAGTAACCATTCAGAGTCGCAGTCTGACAAGAATTTGTAACTCCAGCCAGCAAACCTACACGGAGCTGATATGTTTAACGACCCCCACAAATCAGCAGTGCACACACTCGAATACACGGAATGCAAAACCAGCACAAAAATACAGTATAACATTTACGTTTATTTACAAGTCTTTCCTCAATTGTCACACTCGTCCACGGCCAACAGTCGCAGAGAAAACCGTCAAAGCTCTCAACATACCAGCAGCTACGTGCACGGCGGCAGAGGATCGCGTTACATTTGTTATTCTGTTGCAAAGGAGGTGGTCGGCTACAAGATCATAAATTCAGAATGATGTTGCTTGTGTGTGATCTATGTATGTATGTGATGGACCCAAGGTTTTGAAACCGCGCGGACAAACAACTGTGGACTTTCGTAAGGCTAACAGCGGAGATTTGCAAGTGGACTGCGCCCCCTCCTAAAGTGTGCGTCTTCTCCGAGTATGCGACATTTGCTCTTTAAACTCCTAAAAAAGGTGCAGACCACCAAAACATTACTGTACTCTTTATTGAACACAGCCCGTAAAATACAGGTATTTAAAAAAAAAAAAAAAAAAAAGAGCTCTGGATCTTACGAATCAGTATCGCATTAATTAATAGATTTAAAAGTGATCTAAATCAGTAAAATTGCCTTTTTAAACCAAGCCCTTCATATCAGCTTTATAACCAATGGAGCAATGCTAAGGCAAAAGAATTGGGTAACTTTATCCATTCCAATTGTCCCTGAACTTACTAAAAACACCTATGGCTGCTGCGGGTTACTTACCTTGGTGCTGTGAGGGCACCCGAGAGGGCCGTCCACTTCTGGCATGCTTGATCTTTCGGGCATCTTTCCACTCTAAAGCTGGAGGAACCAGAAAAAAAGCAAAGTAAGTTCCCACCTACAAGTGATTTTCTTATCAGACAGTACCTCAGAATACCTACAAAACACATTATACGAAATTGCACGACGATCTCAAGATAACGTTACAATTTGCCTACACAGAAAAAAAAAAGAATGACTTCAATCTACATGTCATATTTCTAACTTGACCTGCCAGTTACTGTGAATACTTTTCCATGGATACAAATATTTGGAGACGCATTGTTACATGGTAAATGGCTTTGTTACCTTTCTGTGGCACAGGCTTCCTCATGCTCCAATAATACTGACTAAGTTCAAGACACAACAGCCTCCACCCTGCAGATAAGGGGAAAATGCACACACACACACACACACAAAATTGATCACATTAAAAAGGTGCGTGAACTGCTTAAAAGTGTGGAAAAAGAAGGACTTGGTGACGTTTTTGTTGTTGCTGGGACAACTGAAATAAAAACATAGGTATCTTGTTTTCCAGTTGAACTCCATATATCACTTTGTCTTAACGTCTAGCCGAGACCCAAACTTTTCAAAGCAACGTATGTACAGTCTAAACTGCTTCCATTTTACTTTAACATTACAACCCCATCCGGGTTAGAATACCACAGGTTTGTTCTGCGTTTAGAATGGAAGCTGCTTTGACCAAAATGACAGACTGAAACTAGCTGATTTAACAACTAAACACGAAGGTCACCGGTTTTATTCGAACAAGGTTGCACTCTTATATGCAAGGAAAGGACTGCAACAGACGAGTAGCAATTCCCCCGATGCCAACCAAGTGTCCCAAATACATATTTTTTCTTTAGCAAAAACATATGAAAGGTTTACGTTGCAAATTCATTATATGCGGATATTTACGTAGTTGCAGGCGAGTTAACGCAAAGCTTCATAACCAGAGGAGCGACATGTTAAAGTCTGGTTACAATAAATGCATTTAGATACCCAACAGTAGAAACAAACAAATTGCTATTCTTCGTGGATGTTTCATAACGCCCAACGACTGGATGCTGGACGTGATGTCTGGTTTCCAGTGGACGGACGGAGGTACGGAGCAAGGCTGTCTGGAGAATCGGTGACCCCTGCGACCCAAAGCATGGCCTCAACCACACGGACGACCAGACACAACACAGAGGTCAGCAGGTCAAACAGCGACACACAAGCGCTTCAAGCGCCCCCCCCCCTTAAATCAGCAGGTACCAAAGGCAGGCAGTCCAGAGTCCACAATACAATGAATGGCGCACAAAACACAGTAAACCATAAGTAATCACAGGAAATCCATATTTTGTTCGCAATTAAAAACCCTACCCTGAGACCCGTGTGAAAAAAAATAAAATCTGCCTAATTGTTTAAATTTGCCTAGGTTAAAA
>CAAKHG010034169.1:0-16073 GCA_901007715.1 Dactylopterus volitans
TTTTTTTTTTTTTTTTGCCTTTGCACGGCATTCAACGTCCTCTCCTGCAGCTTTGTCATGTACTTAAGGGTCAAAACAGTAGAGTTTGTTTTTTTTTTCATCATTATTTATGTACAGTACAGCGCCAGATGGGCAGGGTTTGCACTTTTGACATTATGAATTCACTTCCATAATCCTCAGCAGATGTCTTCAAGTGCAACGCGTACGTTAACAGCAGACTACTTGGCCTTTCTTTCATTGAGGTGTGATTATTAGATTTGATGAGAGGAAACCATCATAAGCATATGATATATATTCTTAAGTTATGTAGATATTTGTTTTGTCTTTGCTATTTATTTCCATGTGTGTTCTTGTGCATAGTTTTGTAAATAATTACAGGGTCGGGTTTCAAGCACTCACCTCCCCACAGATGATGGTACACTATTAGCAAGCGCAACGGGGACCTCTGCTGGTGACTTGATGTGTAGTCCTCTGCTCATACCTGGTTTGTCGTTAAATAAAACCAAGCACATTCCTTTTGTTATCTGTTTGTTGCAATTTACCTTCCTTTTTTTTTTTTTTTCCAATAAAGATCTGACCACAGTCAGCGTTCTCTGGTGTGTCTCTGTCAGCGTTACATGTGCCACGGCGCTGCGAAGGCCTGACGCGGAACCAGATGAAAACAAAGGCTTCCCTCTGTTTTGGTGTAACT
Source organism: Dactylopterus volitans (assembly GCA_901007715.1). Lineage (NCBI taxonomy): Eukaryota > Metazoa > Chordata > Actinopteri > Syngnathiformes > Dactylopteridae > Dactylopterus > Dactylopterus volitans. The sequence continues at coordinate 692 of CAAKHG010034169.1, forward strand.
GCACGACACTGTGGTGACCACGGCCCTTTTTGGTGTCATCAGAGAGGAGCGCTTCCTCTTTCTGTGCGGCTGCCATCTGCCACTCCTCGTGCATGCGTCTACCGGGTCTCCCCACGCTGCATGACACATGGGCGAAAGCGTCTGACTCGGACCAGCGGGGCAGAACTGGAGCTTTTTCGGATTCCAGCTCATCTGAGAAAGAGGCATGGTTGAGGCGGGGGGCCGCAGCTCTTCGCTGACGGCAATGAAGGCCCTGCGAGTTTCGCTCGTGGATGAGCTGGAAGGATGGATCGACCCCGTGATCGCGAGCCTCCTGAGCCAGGGGGTGTTCGGCCGCGATGACCGCGAGGAGGTGTTGTGCCACCCGGGGCCGCGGGCACGGGTACGGAAGGTGGTGGACATCCTTGAGTGTAAAGGCGAGGAAGCAGCCAAGACTTTTTTCTCCATCATCGCTCATCATCAGCAAGAGGCACGCCTCTCCAAAGACATCTACAAAGATCCGAATCAGTCCACGGGTATGTAATCCAAAGTACTCTAGGTCATTTCTGGAATGGGAAATATACCATGGAAGGTGCCACATACTGATACTCTCGGGTTGACGAGCACGACACATCAAACCTACTTTCTTTTGCAGAGTACGATAAAGTCAAACAGAAGCACAAAGATGTCCTCCGGCGCAGGAGTGAGGGCATGCTCTTCTACAACACTCGGCATGGAGAGAAAATTCTTTTTTCAGACCATTATGTCAACCTCCTTCTGGTAGACGGCCACCAAGGTTTGGAGATCAGAAGGCACGAGGTGCTGACCTTCGGGCAAAAGCGACTGTGTCTGCAGCAGAGGTCGGCGGCGCAGCGGAAAATTGTCCCATCCGAACTCTTCCTGAGGCCGAACGGAAGACGTCCTGTCAAGAAAGTTCTGGTCACAGGGGTCGCTGGCATTGGGAAAACCGTCCTGGTGCAGAAGATGTTGTTCGATTTTGCAGGAAACAAGGACCATGCCCAGTTTGACTTTGTCGTCCACATGACTTTCAGGGACTTGAATCTGGTTGACAGAGCCACAAACCTCCGGGAGTTGGTTTTGCGCAAAAACCGGCACCTGGTGGAACGACTGGACAACATCTTGGCCAATGACGGCAAACTGCTGATCGTCTTGGACGGCTTCGACGAGTTCAGACACTGCCGGAGGTGTGATGCGGACGTATTTGTGACCGAGCCAGATGAGGATGCGGAGGTGGCGGAGCTGGTCGGGAGCCTGTTGCAGGGCGAACTCCTGCCCAACGCCTCTATTATGCTCACGAGTAGACCTTCAGCTGTTAGCCACATCCCTGTTGGCTGCATCGACCGCTTTGTGCTCGTCTCTGGCTTCTCCTTGGCCGAAGTTCAGGACTACTTCTTCCGTTATTTCCAAGACCCTTCCCTCGCCGACCAGATGTTTTCTGTAGTAGCTGCAAATGAGCTCATGCTGACACTGTGCTACATACCCGCCTTTTGCAACATTGTGTGTTGCATCCTGAAGGAGAGCAAAGATCATTGTGGAGAAAGCCCCAGGACCATGACAGACATTTACGTGCAATACCTCGTGGCCTTGCTCCGCTCTCACTCCCAAACCAGGGCCGACACATCTCTAAAAGAGCAGAGAGCCGGAGTCGGGGACCAGCTCCCTGACATGGTGTTGAAGCTGGGTAAACTGGGTTTCCGCAAGCTGGTGGAACATCAGACACTTTTCTACAGCGGTGACCGCGACGTCGCAGCGTTAGCGGGGTGCGGCCTCGTCAGCACCTTCCTTGACAAGACGGTTGCGCAGGAGGCCGGCTGCACCGAGGAGGTGTTCTCATTCGCCCACCTCACCGTTCAAGAATTCTTTGCTGCGCTTTACTACGCAGTGACGGACCAGCCTTTACCCGACCGGCGCTCTGCCGGACACTTCGACCTTTTCAACCGCTTCCTTTCCGGAATCCTCTCCGAGCGCAATGCCAACCTTCTGTCCAGGCAGGTGGGGCTGCGCTGCCACGCGGAGAAAGCAGACGTGCATCGTCAGAGGATGATCAGGGAGATGACGGTGCTCTGTGAGAACGGGGCCCAGATCCTCAACCATCTGCAGTGCTTGTTTGAGCAGCAGGACCCCTCGTTAGCCCGTGCTGTGCAACCCCAAACAATAAGAATCAATGTCAGTGACGAGAGTCTCTCCCAAATGGATTACAGAGCCATCAAATATTTTCTTAACCTCACAAAGGGCAAAATAGCCGAGCTCGATCTGACCGGGACCGGAGTGAGCGCCGAGGCGCTTCGGGACATTCAGCCCCTGCTTCTCAGATGTGAGAACCTTTGGTGAGTTGGACTGCAGGTAAACTCCATCCGTCCTCCAGCGCTACCTGTCAATTCGTGCACTCCCATTGGACAAGAAATGCTCCTCTGCATGCGTCAAACTCTATGCCATTTCACCTTGAAGGCTCGGAGAGAACGACCTTGACATGGGCACACTTCAAGTCATCGCTGACGTGCTGCAAGCCTCAGACAATAAAACCCACCTCGGGTAAGGTGTTCATTTAAACCACACAAGGAAATGAGAATGCTACTTGTATTTTTTTTTTGTGTGTGTGGAAAAATGTGCAAAATATATCAACAGCAAGACTGTCATGCTTCTTCTTCCCCATTTTAGACTTGGATGGTCAAACATTGGCGACGATGGACTGCTGGTGCTCTCTCGTGCAATACGGGTGAAAAGAACTCTTCAAGAACTGTGGTAGGACACTCACATTCTGGGGAATCACATGAAAGTTTTTTGGGGGAAATGAAAGTTGGCCAAATCATTCAACGCCACGCACTGATGCCGAAAATGCCAAGTTATTTTTAATTTTTTTTTTTTGCCAGCTGCAGCAAATGAGTCATTTGTTAAGACTGCGGGGGATTCACTCTACTGCCATCCGGCTTGGTAGAGACGTAAACCACAGAAAATAACGCGATTCCTTCGAAATGTTCTGTAACTGCTGCGTGTCACTTTTGAACGATTTTGCCATTTTTACTATAATTTTACGACAAACTTTAAACTTGGTCAAAAGAAAAGAAAAAGTATGACTGGAGTAAATTTAAAAGGAATCTGATCAATTGAGCACCGACCGGAGACAAACGGGCGACATTTTAGGTGAGTGGAATCAGAATCAGGATTAAAATCAGAAATATTTTTTAATCCCGGAGGAATTTGTGTAAAATGGTGATTCTGATCTGACTCATAATTAATTATGAAGTCACACTTGCTCCATTCCAGTATAAATATAAAGATACAAGGTAGAAAGTAACAAAATATCTTCTGTAACTGATCTTCTGTAACTTGAGGACCAGCAGCTCGACTGGTGATTAGTGTAAAGTTTGAAGAGCTGATCAGGATGTTACCGTGAACTCTCACAGGATGGAGGGGAACCGGGTGAGCGCCGGTGGTCTGCTGTGCCTTGCCGACCTGACTCCAAATCCTCTGAATAAAGTTGTGTGAGTGGATGATATTTTTATTTTTTATTTTCCAATTTCAAGAATTCTAACCCATATTTCAGTTTTGATCCCAAATAAGAATTCTCTGGTGTTGTCGTTTATTCCCCATCAACACAGCGCCATATGGAATGGCGTCTCTCGCCCGGAGCCCGGGTCTCCTCTCACGGCCTCCACCGGAGAAGGCATCACCGTGAGCTTCACGGATGACGCCATGTGGGAGGCGTGGGGGCGGTGGGTCCTCCAGAGGTGCGCGGCCAGCACCAACGAGAAGCTGCTGAAGGTGCTGCACAAAGTCTGCGACACATCAGCGCACTGCCTGGAGAACCGGTGGGCCGAGACCTTCTACGGGAAGCTCTCGGAGCTCATCAAGCTCAGGATGGCGTGCTGCACCGAGGACGACGTGTGCAAGAGGCTGAAAAAGTTTGAGAGTATTTTGGACCTATGAGAGACTGAGGTCTCAGAAGCTATAAAATATGTGTTCATCTTTAGTGGCTTCAGTGTTGATAAATGCAATAAATGCCCGTGTACACCAAATGCTGCTGCACGGTAAACAGCAACATAATAACAACTTCCAATTTGACAGCTAAAAGTGTTAATTAAATATGTAATCTAAAAAAAAGTTGTCAGTGGCCCGTACGGGGATCGAACCCGCGACCTTGGCGTTATTAGCACCACGCTCTAACCAACTGAGCTAACCGGCCATGTCTACCGCCCCAATATAATCATTTATAATCCTACATATGAAAAAAAACTGGATGAAACACGAGTACTGAAAATAATGACTGAACAACTCAAATCGCAATACTCTTACTTCTGTCCACGTTCCTAGAAAAGCCGCGTCCAGCAATAAAGGTGTCGGAGTTTTCCGGAAGTGCTGTTCCAACTCGTCAAAATAGTTCTAATTCTACTGTTCGCGGGGATATTTGCTGAAATTGATGTTTTCCGGTTTAGCTACATTTCGAATGCATTCAAAGTCTCGGTGAACAGTTTTGTTGTATCTTATTATTGGTGTGTTCTGTTGTGTGAAGCACTACATTATGACTTGTGGAAAACTATCAATAAAATGTTCAAACGCCAGACGCGTGGAGCGTTCATTTGGCGTTTTATTTTGGAACGGCGTGCCGGAAGTTGTTTAGAGCGCCTCTTTTTGGATGACGACGTTACCCTGCGACGTCTCAGCAACACGACCAATATAGTTCAGTCGTTAGCAGCTAGCCGGTGTTTTACATGATTTATTTTTTCGCACATGCTACATTTTGAACTGGACTTCGCCCTCGTCTTGTACCAGGTGAGTTTTGTGTATTCGTATGCGATGGATGCAAAAGCCGAATATAGAAATGTGGTAGACGTGACTGTGGTACGTTTTTAAAAACGTAACAACCCGCGAAGAGTTCGCTAAGGACGCTCGGCGGCTGCTAGCTTAACCTGCCGCCGCAGGCTAACTCTGGTCAAAGTTGCTAAACCTGGAGCTAACGCGTGTCCCCGTTTCAACCCCGTTAATTTTAAGGTCCCATTTCAGAGGCTAGCCCTCACCATTGACCTGTAAGTGCTTGCGACGTCACGCGTGTTACGGCGTCATGTAGTTTCCACGGAACTTGCGCTCCACGCGACTGGACCCGGCTCTCGCAGCGGTCCAACGGCGGCTGCTGTGCGTGTGTTGCAGGCTTCGCCCGCACGATGGCTGACGACGCCGGCGCCTCGGAGCCCAGCGGCAAGAGCAAGAGCAAGAGCGAGAGCAAGGAGACGGAGAAGAGGAAGCGGTCACGCGTGAAGCAGCTGCTGGGCGACGTGAAGAAGCAGGTGGAGTTCTGGTTCGGGGACGTCAACCTGCACAAGGACCGCTTCCTGAAGAAACTCATCGACGAGTCGGACGACGGGTGTAAGCTGACTGTCACCGAGTCCTCTTGAGGGTTGAAACTGCATTCGCGCACTTTTCTGGGGGCGTGGGGGGGGTTTGTTTTTCTAGTTGAAGATGGCAACCCCTCAGGATGACCGGTTGCCATAGCGACACTGGGCGAAACTTTCTTGATCATCAGAGAGCGAGAGAGGGGGGGGGGGAGCATGAGGAAGAAAAAGAGCGAAACAGTGGATCCGCTCGTTGGCCGTCAAGCGTGATGAGGAAGGTCGCCGCTTCCTCCAGCGCCCGCGGCGGCATCTTTCTGGTTGCCATATTGGGAAGTAAAAAATTAAAAGTGCGGCAGCGACAGTAGCCGATATGAACATTACTAACTACATGAGTCCATTGAAGAAGGGTGGAAGCGTCATTGTTGTTTGCTCCCCTTTACTCAGTGTTCTTACTGTGTTTTCTAGATGTTGATCTATCTGTGCTGGCAAGCTTCAATCGCATGAAGAAGCTGACGAGTGACACCAAGCTGATCGCCAGGGCGCTGAAAAACTCATCTGTGGTGGAGGTACTGCAAATACACAGTATCTTTTTACCTCATTGTTCCTTTAAAAAGAAAAACCATGACATTCTTGTCTCTTACGTGGTCGTACGTGCTGCTAAACTAATGTCAGATGACGCGCAGTGATGCGAGTGTTTGCCGTTTCTTTTGTTTCAGGTTAATTTACAGGGAAATAAAGTCAGACGTCAGCTTCCTATTGGAGATATGCCTAGAGATGTGGACAACCGCACTGTTTATGTGGTAAAAGCTTTTTTTTATTTTTTTATTTTAGTTTTCCCACATCTGGACTCGGTTTTCAGTACTGTGACAGTAACTTGATCCGTGTTGCGATGTGCGTTTTGAATGAAGTGAACTGACCTGTTGAACTGTGAACACACCTGCATTTGTGTTTGATGGATATTTGGGCTGATGTTATTTGACAGAAAAGAGCGTGGATTACAGAGTAATTTATTTATTTATTTTTTGCTCTCTGCAAAGGAACTTTTACCCAAGGATGTGACGCACAGCTGGATAGAACGAGTGTTCACAAAATGTGGGGACGTGGTTTATGTGAGCATCCCGAGATACAAGTCCACCGGCAACTCCAAGGGTTTCGCTTTCGTGGAGTTTGAGAAGCCGGAACAAGCGAGGAAAGCCATAGAGGTGAAACATTATATCTAGCAAGTCTCGTTTGTTTGCTTTTATGGGAAGAAAACTCACGAGGAGCTCATGTCTTTGAAACAGATGTTAAACAACCCTCCTGAAGACGCCCCCAGAAAGCCAGGAATCTTCCCCAAGACGAAGAGCAAGAAGCCCCTCCCTCTGCCGGCCGACAACCCCCCATCAGGTACTCTTGATTCAAATCAAACCAGGCGTCTCTGCTTCTCCCCGCTGACCGTCTCCTCGACTCATGGCCCTGATGTGACGTGTGCTGTAGGTGAGGAAGAGGAGAAGAAAAAGCGGAAGAAGAAGAAAAAGAAGGACGGGTCTTCCACGCGGACCTCGGCGGAAGAGGTCAAGGAGAAGGCGATGGAGGCGCTGCCGCCCGAGCCGAAGAGGAAGCGCTCGGCGGCGGGCGAGTCGCAGCAGGAGGCCGCCAGGGGGCAGAAGGTGCCGGGGAAACTGTCGGAGAAAAAACGCCGGCGGTCGCAGACCTCGGACGCCGCAGAGATCGGAAGGCCGGCGAAGTTCCGGAAGACAAGTGAAAGCGAAATAGAAGAGAAGGAGAGAGACATGAGCGGTGAGGGGAGAATGGCCTCGCCGACCCAGGTTTGGCTTCGTGGCAGGGGGTCTGTGCTCATTGTGGGTTTTTTTTTCTTCTCTCCTACGAGCAGATGCACCCGACGAAAGCAGCAAAGAGACAGGAGTCGAAGAAGGGAAGGAAAACATGGATGACTCAGCCTTGAAAGCAAAGAGGAAGAGAAAAAAGAAGCACAAGGAGAAGCTGAAAATCGGGGAGGAAGTCATCCCGCTCCGGGTCCTTTCCAAGTGAGCCTACATCCCTTTTTCCTCCTTCATGCATCAATGACAATGACCCCCCTCCTTCCCGCCATCGAAACTGAACATGGTATGTGTCTCCCTCTCTTTTAAAATTCAGGAAAGAGTGGCTTCAGTTGAAGCAGGAGTACTTGACTTTGCAGAAGCGCAGCATGGCGTCGCTGAAGAAGTGCATGAACAAGATTGGCCGCAAGGAGCCGAAGGCTTTCGCAGAGAAGACCAGCGAAGCCCAAGAGGAGAAAAGTGAGATTTTCCCCCAAAAAGCATTTGATTAGGAGGTGTAAACACACCCAGAGGTCTCACCAGTTGTGTTTTTTAAGCATATTAGAAGTTCCAGTATTAAGTCGGTGTCATGTGATAACGAAAAGTTTAGAGATTTCAGAAGAGGTAAATGTAATCCAAGTAGATGTGAGTAATTTGCAAGATCTTTGCCAGTTGTTCTTCTGTTTTGTGTCATTGATTGATTGATTGATTGATTTTTCTCATAGCTGATAAGGGTGAAAAGGTGCTGAAGCTGGGCCCTCAGTTTACCAGCGGCGTCATCATGAAGATCACAGACGGCAAGCCGCTGCCAGCCAGGAAGTTCATCAAAGTACGGCGTTCCTCTCATCATCCGTCGCCTCTGGAGACGTGGAGTGCCGCTCTCGGGGTTGGGAGGCCATTTCGCAGGCTGATGGGGGTTTTGCTCTTTGTTTGCGTCTGCAGGAAGCCCTTTGTAAAATATCCCCGGTGGCGTACGTGGACATCTTGGAGGGCGACTCCGAGGGCTTCGTCCGTTTCCACACGCCAGAGGAGGCCAAAGCCGTGAGCGAGGCCCGAGCGGCGCTGCAGAAGGAGCACAGCTGGAAAGTGGAGATCCTCAAAGGTAGCAAACCTTCCTAACTCATTTATTTGTGATTTGATTTTTTGTGTCGGCTGCAGTCTTGAGTGGAGGAGGGCAACCGCCGGGCTGCCGCTCTTTTCCATAATTAACGAAAGTGAAAATAATTTATCAGCACTGTGGCCATCATGGGCTCGAGTTCTGCTCCTTTTTTTTTTCTTTCTTTTTTTTTTTCTTTTTTTTTTGGGAAAAGGTTTAATAATTAAAATCACAAAAGTAAAAGGCAGAAGGAGGATTGATTGACTGACTGAGTCGACCTTCACTGCTTCTCAAAGATGACCACGAACAGAGGTACTGGCAGAAGATCCTGGTGGATCGTCAGGTCAAGCTGAACCGTCCCAGAGAGAAGAGGCGAGGCACAGAGAAGGTGAGATGTTTTTTTTATTATCATTATTATTCATAAGAATACGCATGCAGGCGCGCCGGCGAGCGCGGCTAATCAATCCCACTCTGACGGGAGAACAAGCGCGGCAGCGTCGTCCTTCACACTGTCTGCAGTTGTGGCGTAAAACACAGCCCGCATACACCATTTATTACGGTAACGTTGAACTATCCTTGGATCCGGAATAACGCCGGAACACGCATGCAGTCCCGCCGTCACCGCAGGGCTCCCCCATCCACTCCCCCCTCCCTTCCCTATCCATCCCTCCACCGACTTCCTGTCGCGCCTCATTTTCGAATCCTGTGTCACATTTCAGCTCATATCCAAAGCGGAAAAAATCATCGTCGCGCGGGCCAAGGAGGCGCATAAACACATTCGTTTCCAAGAAGACTGACAGCGGCTGAAGTTTCAGAGCCATCCATGTGAAGCGAACTCTCTAGTCTTTACTTTATGTGACTTAAGGGGTGGGGAGAATGGGGGGGTGGGAGGGATGGACATGGGCTAATCTGGAAGAAAAATGGAACTTATTAAAATGTGGAATATTCCTATTTTTGTTTGCACTGGAGCCCCCAAGATAATGTAGAATGCGTATATGCATACTGTATATGAGGACATTCTGCTCACATTTTTTTAAAATTAGCATTTTTTTAAAAGTAAAAAAAAAGAAAGAACCTGTATATGATGTAAATATGATTCATTTGAAATTTCTCCAAGTCAAGATGTGAACAGCTCGTGACCTTTCAGTTGAAGATATTGGCATTTTTGTTTTGTTTTTTTTAATAAAAAGCCATTATTTTATGGTGACAACATATTTTTTTCGTGTGTGTGTGAAAAAGAAAAGGTGCTTTACAAAACGGGAAAAAACGGGCATCAACTTTATCATTTTGGCGTCTAGATCGAAAAAAAAAATAAAACCCAACAGCGGTTGAAGTTCTTGCTCCCTGAGCGGCTTTTTCCACGACTCAGTGGATGATAGAAACCTTAAAAATGCCATGTGCAGCTCATGATGCTGCACCCGAGGCGCTCCCTCTCAAAGACCTCCTGCACCCAGACGAGGTCCAGCGCATCTCACTTTCCTCCTCCTGCTCCTCTTCCTCCTCCAGCAATGACGCATTCAAAGCTGCAGAACAGTTCATGCTCAGCGTGACGTTGAGGTTTCTCCACAGCTGGAGCTCCAGGCTGCAAAGTGGTCCGCGCTTTGGGTTGGAGGTTCAAGGACTTTGCTTTGCAGCCCCCAGCTTGCGGCTCACGCTTGGCGCCCGGCGCCCGTTGGCAGACGCGTCAGGCGGCGTTCCAGGCTTTGAAATCGGCCCTCGTGGTCGTCGCGGCCTGAAGAGGCGCATGGCTTCTCTCCCGGATCTTCGGAGACGGCGGGTCCGGCTCGGCGCGCCGACGCTCGTGGGCGACGTAATGAAACCTGTAGGTGGTGATGCTTTCGAAAGGCTGCGCCGCCCGCGCTTGTGGGGCTGGCTCCGGGCCGCGTGCGGGAACCAGCCCCTGTTTGACCTTCAAGTTGTCAATCAGCCGACACGGCCGGCGGCCGCTTACTTTCCACGCTCGGAAATCGTCTGAAAATGAGGACATTTAAGTGAGGAGGAGAGCCACACTGCGCTCACATTTCTGCACGCTCGCTCTTCGGTTTCTTACGTTTGTACACTGATGAGATGCCCTTGGATTCGGTATTATTCCCCACCAGACAGACGGGATTGTCGGCGGATCTGCTGCATCTCCGGTGGTCTTCGTCTGGCACTGGCGGCTTAGGTGGATTTGTTACCCGTTTGTGGCTCAAAAAGAACCCCCTGAAACATGGTGGGAGAGGAGATTGGCCCTTATTACGCCACCATGCTGTCAAAAACAGGCTGGAGGAGCTTGATCCCCGGATGACTGAACACCTGCTCGGGTCCGGTTAGCGGCTGGCGCCACGTCCTCACCGTAACGGGGCGCCGTCATGGCAGGTCCTCCTGAGGGGATGAGGAAGGTCTTTCTGTGATGATGTTGCGGCGATGGCTGTGTGGCCGTGCGGGGGGGTGAACCTGGCTCGGTACTCTGTGGTCATTGACGCCCAGGCCGAGGTTCTCTGAGAGGCTCTACGGGAACATCAGAGCAAATCAAAAAGCGTAAAGAGAAGATACAAATGAGACATAAATGATTCAATAGAGGATAAAAATAGAATATAAAAAAAAACAAGCTGCGTCAGCAATGGACCTGGCAGTGCTGCTTTTCACCATTTCCTCTGATAAACTGCAGTAAAACTTGCAGTATTTGTCCTTTTTTTATTAACATTTTTTGTGTTTCGCCCTCCCTCCTGTGGGTCCTGCGCGCCCCCTCACCAGTCAAGGTGCAGGTTATCGACGCTGACGCGGGAGGTTCCTGCGAAACTAAAGTCAAATAACGCTGCAAAATTCCAAGCAAATGGCCTGCCAACACCTCTCTGCTCGTTTGTTATCGTCGAGTTAGGAAAAACGTGATAAATGAAGAGCTCGGCTCACCTCTCGGACGGGGCTTGCCGGTCCGGCTCCATCCGTCCTGGTCTGCAGGTCTGCACCGCATGAATTATTGACCGGAGGATCATGGGACGCGTGTGTGTTGGACGCGTGTTACATCCGGCACCCGCGGGCCTCTAAAAATAAACCACAAGTGTACGGTTGTGTGTATGTGTGTGTGTGTGACGCAGAGGCCGAGGCGAGGCCGCTGCTCGCTCGCCCGTGGTCGTCATGGCGGCGGGGAAGCCATTATGGCGTTTTGAAGCGGCCAGGGAGAGATGTTTGCTTTTCGTGCTGAAGGTGCATCCGTTGAGCCACGTGACTCGATGGCAGGAGCCCCCCATCTGTCACTCTGTATCGCGTCCAAAAATGAACAGCCCGCACCATCCCGTCATTGGACACGTCAGGTCAAGGCCTCTGCTGCTTTTGTCCACTAGATGGCGCCCAAAGCTAGAGAATTGGAGGGATAAAGCGGGACGGAGCTGCTGCACACGAGCGCCTCATCACCACTCAGGTGTGGTTTCCAGCAAGCGTCAGTTAGCACTCAGCGATGAACCGGTGAGTTTTTTTTTTGGTCAAAGGTCACTGACCCCCCCATGACCTCACAAAACCCTAATATCATCTGCTGGTTGTGGCAAAAAAAAAAATCACAAATGTCATGCTGTGTCCCAAAGGTCAAAGGTCACATCCGCTGTGAATTTTATAGTTTCAGGAACGCCAAGAGGGAATTTCTTTGGGTTTGGCACAAATATCAACTCGGTATCGAGGAAGAATAGAGGAAATTTTTCGACTTGGGGTGTGGGGGTGAAAGGTCAAGATTAGTGTGAGATCACAAAGTATTTGGGGAATAAGTCCTAGGCTGATTGCGACAAGATTTTAGACAAATGTCTAGTACGATGAAATGATGGCCTTCTTCGACTCGTAATACTTTTGATAAAGTTCATCACAGTCGTAACTACGGTTATTATGGACACACGTGGACAATAACTGCGACTCGATTGGCCGGCAGAGCAAAACAACCCAGGAAAACCTCAAACTGGCTGCGGATGATTCATAAAAAAGGAAGATTCATCTGTTTTTCAGTTATGAACCAAGTGACACTTTTTCTGGCGAGATGAAAGTGGATCTTAGGCGTTTGGATGATGCCCAAGGATGAGATGGCTGCTCGCATGTGGAACACAAAATTAGCCATTTATCCCGAGAGCCTAGAATTGCAACAGTTCCTCGACTGAGTATTCATTGGTGTCATTGTTGCCCCTTTGTCCGTTTTTATATGTCTCTCTGTTATTTTTTCGCAAACACCAGAGGACGCGCGTCCTGTAAACAAGCGGTGTCTTGTGGTCCTGAAGGGGAGCGGCCAAATGACACAGAACTAAATCTTATCACGGAGAACCAGTAAGTATAAATTGACCTTTTTGGATGCCAACTGATATTGAACGGTCCTCGTTTAAACTATCTAATTACAACAGGGTCATAAATACTCTAGTGTTGCTGTTAACAGGGAAGAAATATCAATACACCGTGTTTATTGAGAATGGGAGACTCCATCGATTTGCAGCTGCAGGGGTAGTCCTGTCACATTGACCCTCTCAATTAGTTAATGAACTCGTGAATCAAAAATGGCCGCAGAAAAGTATCGGGGAGGAAACGGGTGGATTCGGAAGTGACTGATGACACATTATTTTAATAACACTTGGCCAGCGTCCGCCCGATATTCCTGCACGCCTGGTTTAACCTTGGTCAAATGCTCTGCTACGGCCAAATTTCTACGCGGTAAATCAAGTTTTGGGATAGGTGCTGGACACACCGCGGGTTATAATCAAGGCCCTACACACACACGCACGCGCGCGGACAGGTGACTGCATGACTGGCTGATTTGACAGATGCCGCGATTGGAAATGCAGCAGGCGGCAGGTGTGTCTCGGCCAATAAGAGTCCTGAGTTCTCGTCCTCACAGTTTTAATGAAGCGAACGCGACGTCAGTCAGATCCAGTTCACACGACCGGTGCGGGCGAACCACAAGTCTGGCGATCCCCGGCCCCGCGGGTCATGCGACGACCGAAATGTGGCACCCCGCTGCCGCTGCGAGCCCGTAAACCCGTCGCACGACTGACGCGGGACGATTATAACCTCAGATTTCATATTTGGCTTCAGCCGTGGAGGCAGGGCTGCCGGAGGCTCGTTTTTTATAAAAATCGGACTGCGTGTTAGAATATTCTTAATTATGAGGGAGATGAAATAAGGCAAGAATCTGGCCCTGGCGAACCACACTGATGAATCAGACTCCAGCGAGGAAGGGAGAGAGCGCTGCGAGCCATCCCCTTCATTCTCTCTGAGTGATCTGAGGGAACATTAAAATGCAAAAAGCTTGGGCCAAAAAAAAAAAGGAGGGGCGAGGGGGGGTCAGACTAAGAAAGCAGCAGTCAGGAGGTTTATGGATGTTTGAAATCTTCGCTCATTAAACATGAGTTACTTTTCGGTGTCATCCCGATGACTGAATAAAACATGTTTTGGCAAGCTGGTGAACCATGTAGACAGATGATGGTGTGTGTGTGTGTGTGCGCGCGTGTGTGTGGGGCTGGGGGAGGTCTGCTGATGCTCGTTAAATATAGCTCATACAACCACCTTGAAAAACAACATTGCAGCTGTCCTCCAGGCTGGTGCCCGTGTGAGCCAGGCGGTGGTGCCAAAGCCTGCGAGAAGTCGCCGCGCGTCCACGCACACTGCCGGGGAGCGTCGCCGCGCGGCAAGACCCCATGTTAGCTGCCGTCGCCGTCGGTGCGTCACGTCCCATGAATCACGTTCATTGTGAGCGTCGCTGACTACTCTGCTATTCGCGTGGGGGGGGATCAGACAGTGCAGAGGGCGCGACCCTGTCTGGGCGCGTGTTGGCGTCCCTGGTGAATCCACGAGACGCGCTCTTTTCTGACGTCTGCGCGTGACCTCAGCTGTCAAGACTGGAGCGAAACGGCCGCTGGCGCAGATCCGCAGTCTGCGTTTGCCCCCTTTTTTGTATGGTTAAAGTTGAGTGAGACGCTCTATCGTGGCTGCCACCCACATTTCCGCGGCTTTGGCGCTGCGTAAAAACGCACGGAAACCTTAATCCGCCTTTACGCATTGTTCCACAAGTGGAAAGTCCGCAGGAATGCACTTACGCCAACCAAAGCACGCTGCCTGAGCGCGCAAAGTGGCGCGCGGATGAATTATTTTAATCAGTGGGCGCAGATTGGAGGCGTGTTACCATAATGAGGGGGAGCGTGTCTGCAGCGTGGAAAAGCCCCGCGATGTCACGCCGCTCCCACCACACGCGCGCAGCCTCCCCGCTCCCTCCCTCACTCTCTCACTCGCACTTTATTGCGCGCAACTGCATATCTGCTCTGCCGTTCCAGGATCAGCGCAACAAGTTTGCAGGAGCCCACCACTCCTCCCCCACCTCGCCCCCACCACCACCACCACCACCACCCCCCCACACGACCACGCAGGTTGACCCGCTTTGGATGCAGCGCAGTGGGCTTCGCTCATCTGTCTGTCGCTGCTGGCACCAGCAAGTCACCGTGCGTGAACGTCGCGTCGCAGACCCACACACGCTCACGCACTCCTCGCACGCACGCACGCACGCACCACCAAATTCGTGACTGCGCGCCAGATGCGGTGTAGTTGTAGTTGAATGGAGATCGCGCAGGCAGCAGCAGCAGCAGCAGCAGCAGCAGCATCCAAGTGCGCGGAGAACATGGAGAAGGACGCGGCGCAGCAGAAGCGGCGGCGCTGCCGCGCGGCCGCGCTCAGCGCCATCTCGTCGCTGTGCTCGGTGGCGTCCATCGCCTTCTGCGTGCTCCTGAGCCTGAGCGCGGCTGACATCAAGAACCGGGTTGTGGATTTGGAGAGCGCGAGCGGCGGGCACGCCGGCGGGCACACCGGCGTCTCCGCGGACGACCTGAACTCGCTCATCCAGCGGAGAGTCGACGAGCTGCTCTCGCAGGTAAGACCCCCGCCGCACTTGCTCTGCCTCACTTCATTGTGACTGTGTGTGTATGTGTGTATGTTTTTTTTTTTTTTTGGCGCGGCAGCCTGCAAAGTACCACGATTCCAAAGTCGCGCGGACGTCACACAAATTGCAAGTGCAAATGAACGCGTTATTGTCATCTTTCAGCGCTCCTATGAACATTTTGTCAAGACCCGAACGGCCCGACAAGCATCACCTGAATGCAGCTGCCCTCCAGGTAAGTGACTCTTTACTCCCCCCCCCCCCCCCCCCCCACCACACCACCCCCAAA
>CAAKHG010034178.1:0-12394 GCA_901007715.1 Dactylopterus volitans
CCCCCCCTCCCCGCCGGGGGGTGGGGGGGGGGGGGGGGGGGGGGGGGCAAACGGCACAGCTGCGCGTGAACGACCGAAATACGAGCGCTTTAATATTGCTCATGAAACGATCTAAAAGTGAGGGATGTCTCGATCAGCGCGGCTCTGCACAAATAAACAGGTAAGATGAAGCGAGGAAGTAAAAAATGAACCAGATTTATTAACCGCACTGCGTCTGGAACTTTGGGAAATAAATGCACATTTTTGTAGTTTTTTTTTTTCTTCTGAAAAAAATAAAATCATATCGAATCCTCACACAGACGCAGAGCGTCTCCCGTGGAACTGACGCGCCGGGTTGTACCGTTTTTTTTTTGTTTTGTTTTGTTTTGTTTTTTGGTTTGTTTGTTTTTTACGCACCGGTCTGATCTCCGCGGGGCGAGGAGCGGTGCTCGCTGCCGGGGAGCCCGAAGGCCTGCGCGCATTTCGGGGGCGACTTGCTGAAGTACTGCGCGCCGTCCAGGCTCTCGATGACCTGGTCCATGTAGTAGTCGCTGGCCTTCATCATCATCGCCGCCTGGTTCTTCAGGACGAACTTGTCCTCCATGTACTCCATCATCTTCGCCCCGGAAAAAGCCCCCTTCGCTTGCTTTTAATCGAAAGTCACCATTGGGGAGAAGAAAAGGAAAAAGGAAAAGGAAAAAAAAAAAAAGGAGTAAAAAAAAAAAAAAAAAAAAAAAAAAAAAAAGGAGAAAAAAAAAAAAAAAAAAAAAAAAAAAGGACGCTAATCGCCGTCGCGCATCGACGAGCGGAGCGATGCGCTGTAATGCAATAATTCGCCAATGGAGTTAATTTGCTGTGTCTTGAAGGCACGGCGACTTTATAGTCCCAAACAGAACGAGAACCTTCAAGCCTCCTCCGCCGCCCTCCTCCTCCTCCTCCTCCTCCTCCTCCTTCTTCCCCTGAATATGAAGCAGCAGCCCAACTCCTCCCACCCCCCTGAACCCGGAGCGCGCTGGATCCGGACCCACAACGACTCCGAGAGGAAACTATCAAAACTGACACTAATTTACAACATGTTTAGACATTCGGGCCGAGGCAATAAATTGTAAGCAGCTACGAGTTGTGGCTACAAATGGGATTTAATCTGAATATGTGGAGACTGCAGAAGGTCGCCGACACCACCGCCCCCCCCCCCCCCCCCCCCCCCCCCCCCCCCCCTCACGTTATTCATTCAGTGCGTATTTGGAATGGGATCGTCCAGGAATGACGCGAACAAATATCGTTTATCCATATTTAGATTTTCTTGAAAATAACGATTAAAACGAGCCCTTAAAACATTTATTTCGCGCCTCTATAATAAGCGAGCCAACTGACTTTATTGTAACCGGATGCGTAAAATACGCACAATCAAAAGAGTTCATGTCACCAATGAAATATTTAGAAAAGACTTAAAAAGAGAAAATTAATTAGGGACACTGAAAAGGATAAAGAAATAAAAGGAGGTAAAATTATTTTTTTGGTTCATTCAATAAAAAGATACACGTGCTGCTTCAAAAAAAAAGATGGAAATAAACATTTGCATATACTAATAGAAATGTTCGCCATATTTCAGCAGACGCTTTTGTCCAAAGCGACTTACACGCGAGAGCTCAACAATATATATTTTTTTCATAGCCACATGAATTATTTTGTAAATTCTCTTTAAGCGGTGGTAATTATTTTTGCAGGACTGGATATTTCCAGCGCGTGCACGACTGAGGAGAATTAAATCACATGCTAAGTATCTTTTTTTTTTTCTATTAAAGGAGTCTTGACAAATTATAAGACAATTTGACGTTTGTGTCCGCTCAAAATTAGATCAATTTCTGGAAAAAAAAATATTAGTTTTAATCGCAAAAAAAAAAAAAAAAAAAAACGCAAGTAGCCCACATTGCTTCCCATCATCATTTACTATGAATATTATGACAGTGATATTCGATATATTGGCTCCTCGTTCAGTTCTCTAACTCCCATCGCACAGCCTGGAGATGCTCTCAAATCGCACGTCACACACTTACTGAAACGGTTTTATTCACACAATAGGCATTAATGATAATGACATCCCCCCTCCCCCCACTTGAATTAGTCCGTAAAACCGTAATATGGATGATGCATTTTTTTCGTTCTTTTCCCCCTGTTTCTCAAAGTAAAAAATAAATAAATAAATAAATAAATAAGTATGAGCAAAGGGGGGAAAAAGAGTCAAACAGGCACACACACAAAAATACTGCTTTTTGTCCAATCAGAAGCCCGGGATTGCGGAATGGATAACATCAAATTAGAATTCATATTTGACATTCAAAAGTTCCTCCAATGGCATATTTACATTTTCCTGCTTGAATTAAAGAGCAAACATCCTCCTCCTGCAAGAGAGCTGACGTTCATTAAAGCCAGGAGCTCGGCTAACGCACACACACGCACACACACACACACACAAACGGGACTCAACAGGGAGTTCTGCAAAAAGAAAAAGAAAAAAAAAAAGAGAAGAGAAACAGGAAGACCTCTTCTTCTATTTTTTTCTTATTGGAGGAATTCTGTTACCAATAACCAATCCCCCGCCTCCGCGCCTCCACCCCGCGGCCAGCACCACCTGCCGGGCACCGCCGTGCCATAGCTATGGTTCGCTCCGGGGTCAGTGGCCCTACCTGGGGCTGCGCTGGTGCCACAGGAGAAAAGAATAAAAATAAACCGAGGTGCTCTCATTTAGCAGCGGGGAGCCTTATTGGGCTTCTAAGATGACCCCTGCGCTCGCTCACGCTGAGGAGAAAATGTGAAAAGTTCAGTGTGGTCCGGCGGGCTGGAAATTCCTGCCACAATAGATGCGGCGCGGGGTCTCGGAGCGCCGGAGGCCCGCTTCACCTTTTTTTTTTTTTTTTTGTGCTGACGGGCGAAGACCCAAGAGGGCCACCCGGAGACGCCCGGCTTTACTTTAACATTAACGCCGACCTCCAGTTTGGGGTCATCGTGCTCAAAAAAAAAAGGCACAACCCAGGCGCGAGCAGGCCCAGCGCCCGGGAGGCCGAAGCTTGTGCCACGGCTGAAGGCAGCAGACGTGACATCATGATGCCCGAACCAGCCTCCGGTCTAATTCAATCTATCCAGAGGCCTCCGAAAACCTTCTGGGCTCGCCACGGAAACACATTTAAAAAACAAAACAAAAATCATGCAGAGGTTATGAATTTCATCTGAGTCTGCAGAAGCATTTGGCTCATTAAGCTGAATATCAAAAAAAAAAAAAAAAGATGGGGTGTGGGGGGAGTTTGTGCGCCGAGGGTTTTTCTTTTCGTTTTGTTTGTTTGCCTTTTTGTTTTGCCACGAGTCAGAAATTCCTGAGCGCTGACAAACTCCGGCTCTCGGTCACTTGACCAAATTATCCGGGCTCGCGACGACGTTCCGAACGTCAACATCGGACCCCGAAACCAGATCAAACCAGCCGGCACCGCCGGTCATGCACACGGGGGGAGAGAGGCCTGTTTTTACAGTGCTCCTCTCCTGCGTGACCCCTCTAACATTCACAAAGTGCATCCCAGAGAGAATATTAACAGAGCAAACAATGGCCGACGTGCATAAGAAAAGGGAAGATGGAGGTCTTTAAAATACTTTAATTTGTATAAATTCAGATCCTGGCAAAAATACAAAAAAAAACAACCAAAAACCAAAAAAAACCGCTGATTTAACCATGACGGACGGAAGACGGCAACTTCTTGTTGGCGTTTTTTACACTTTTATTCTCGTTACACTCGGTCAAAGCAAACACCAAAAAACAGAAGCACATGATGTAACACAAACACGAGCCACTCAATTACAAAAGGGAGTTGCGTTTGTGGTCTCGGTATCTACTCAAAGCTGGAAGTGCTTGTGCTCCCGATAAACAATTTAACGAGAAAGGATCATCGGTTAATGTCATTTCCTACAAGCAACCCGGCATCAGAAATAATTCAGTCATGTTAGCATCATTCTAGAATCAGAATTAAACGTTTTTGTGCGCAGAAACACGCGGTTGGTGTCAGTTTTATAACGTAATTTTTTTTTCATCCTTTTTTTCTTCATAGATGTTCTGTAGGTGTGAAATATGTGAGCATTCTGGAACATCGCTGCAGCTCAGACACTTAACATGGACAGCAGCATACACAAATATGCACAAATACACTTCAATAAGGCCAAAATTAAATCCTATTAACAGGCATAAGTGCTACAAGCTGATGAGTCGCCGGTCTGTCTTTTATTGCATTTCATTTAAGTTCATGTGTCATTTGAATATTTTCTTGATTTGTTTGTAAATTTTATTGGACTCATTGCGGCAGTGAGTTTGTTTGTTTTTTTTTAATTTCTTGCTAGCGCGAAACATTCAAACATCCTCTGTAATGCTTTTATTCAGAAACGCCATCAGGGAGTGACGTCTCACACACACACACACACACACACACACACACACACACACACACACTAAAACGCTTCTGTCCTGCTGTTACATTTTGAAAAAAATCGCACACTTGCTTGTTGAAAGCGGCACTTTTCCATAACTGGCATCAGCGGCGCGGCGCTCGGCTCCCCGGGGGGGGGGGGGCGGCGGTCTGACCCGTCGCGACTCTTTTAAGTGATATTAAGGGCCAACAACTGTCATTCAGAGAATTATTGGCTTTAATGGGGCAGAAGAGTCTCCGCTTTCCCCTCTAGATACGGTTCACGTTTCTGAGACGAGCTGCACATTCCTCCGAGTTTACATCCATTTTCCTTGTCTTTGCTTTGGCGGAGAGAGCAGCCCGATTATGTCAGGGGGCGGACGCGTGGAGCGACCTCGCCTCGCCATTTTCCCTAATCAGAATTTCCTCTCGAGTCCTAATTATTGCATTAGTCTTTTTATAACTTATTATTCACTCTGACCATTCGGAGCAGCGTCTCTGCACAAGACATCGCTCGACCCGCCGTAGCGGCTGACTGCGGTCGCGGTTGCGCAGGTTTTGCCCTTGGCGACCAAAGGACGCTGCCGTCGTCACGGTGTTACTTACTGATGCGTCCACCTGTGTGAGCGGGGAAGGGTGGGCAGTGTTTTTACTTCTGCCCGTTCATCAAATACAATCCATTCACGCTTCAATTTACAGCTAATCGTTTTACCAAAAAAAAAATGAAGCAGTTTACTGGCGCTTCTTTTCAAAGATTACAGACGTGGAACGTTTGACTTGATTTTCAAATGCATAAAAAATACATATATTTTTAATTGCTGCAAATCCAAACCCGCACTTCTCTCTGTGCAGAGCAATTAGCTGAAACCTGCAAACGCACCGCCCAGGTTCCCGGCTGCACTCACAGGAAGCACCGGGAGCCATTCTGATGCGAGCCTTTTAATACCAGACTCCATTTGCCAACGTTTGCTGACTTGAGGTCGGCCCGGCGGGGCGGCCGGAGCTGAGAGGGACATTCTTATCTTAATGTGCGGTGGAGCGCTGGCTGCAGCCCGGCACTGGATCCTGGATGTCTTAAGTTACATATCATTTAGCCATAACCCAAAAGTAAACAAAGGTAATGGCTTAGCGATGGGAGTCGTAGTTGGCGTGAGCGAGCCCGCCGGTTTGCCTGCCTTGAGACTGCATGCGCATTTTATTTTAGGTTACCTCTCATTATGTTGCGTGAATATCTGACTTGTACAGTCTCATCATAGTGGTTGAACCCCCCCCCCCACCACCACCACCACCACCACCACTACCTCCCGGGTGTCCCCTCAGGGGGCTTGAAAAATAAGTCTCCCCCTGAAAGATGACAGTGATCTCAGGTTTCACAACAGCACCCCCCCCTCATCCCACCCCCGTCCCACTACCACCACCACCCCCAGTGGGCAGGACCACCACATCTCCCGGCATGCGCCCCTCTCCGAGACAGAAATCCCCATCAGCAGCGTTGTACACTCAACACTGGGCCTCCAGACGTGCGCGAGGGAAAGATAACACGCTGCAGAGTGAAAATAGATGGACAGATGCGGCTCTGACTGTTTGTTTTGACATTCATTAAGTTATCGTTTCCAGGCGGCGGGAGCAGCTCGGGACCCTCAAGCCTGAGGTTTCGCCGCCCCCTGGCCGGGGTGTGCGTGTTTGTGGACGGACGTCTCGGCTCTCCGCATTCAAACAGCGGAGCGGGGCCGGGAAAAAAAAAAAAAAGCAGCTCTCTGACTCTAACACCAATGTTTGCGCTCGGCTCAAACGAGCGGTCATTTCGAGCCCACTCCAGCACGCCAGGGCTGAATATATCCACAGAGTGTGTGTGTGTGTGGGGGGGGGGGAACTGCGCGTAAATCTCTGGGAGAGGCGGAAGGAAAGAAAAAAACAAAAACAAAACAAAAAGCAGAACTCCTCAGACCGTCGACTCCACAGGTAGTGAAGGCCCTGGTTCTTATTTCCTGTCATCATTTGCATACGAAGCGTGTCATTGGCTGAGGCCTCGCGACTGGGCCGCATGTGTTTTCGGTGTTTTCTGCTCGGCCGCCATCGCGCTCGGGCTGCGATACTCCAGCGCGGCGAGCATAATGGAGTCGCCCGGAGATATTTGGGCTCGTCCGGGTTCCTGTTGCTCTCGTTTATTTATTTATTTTTTTTCAGGAGAGTTTTCAGGTCAGCCTGGAAACAACAGCAGCAGCAAAAAAAAAACCCCAAAAAACCCCACATATAACAAAAACAGTGTTTCACATATAAATAAAAACTGAGCCGCTCGTCACGTGAAACCCAGCAGTCTGGGACGCCACGTGTCTCAATCCGAAATAGATGCGGAGATAGTTCCAGAAATGAAATATGCAGCATTTTATTCGCAGCGGAGAGGTGAAAAGTGATTGCATCTGCATCATTATACGTTTTTTTTTTTTGTTTTTTGTTTTTTTGTGGTGTTTTACTTGGAAACCCTCTCCCTCTTCTTTCCTCTTCCCCAGCCGCCGCTCAGCCGGACGGGGTTGTCGCGGAAGGAGATGCGTTCCTTCTTCGACGGCGCCGACAGGGCTCGACTGGGAAGAGGAGCCGCGGTCTCTGGTGGGGCAGCGGAGAGGAAGAGCACGTCAGCGAGAAGTGTGAAATCAGCTCATCGGGCCTCAAGACGGTCATTCAGTGATTCACCCCGCCGCGCTTTCCACACGCGGTGGAGTCAAAGAAGGCTGATAAAGACTCAATAACATTGTCCAAGACCATAAATTATGTTTCCGGCGGAAGGACCCTTACGCCTTCCAAAATAAAATGGTTAAATGCTGTTGCTATTATAACAAATGTAGCATTTCAGTTCTCACCCACCTGAAGTCAAAACGATATATTAATGACGAAGTCTGTATTTGTCTTACAATGTGTGCTCAAACGTCCGAGATTCAATATTCGCGGTGAACGAAACTTTTAAGTCGGAAAATTAGCACTCGGGTTTGCCGACGCCGCGCCAGCCGTCATCGCCAGCCGTCATCACCAAACGTCATTAACGAAATCAGATTTATTCCATGTAGGATGACAAAACCCTCGGCACGATTCAAGATTGTTATCGGGGCCTTAAGAAAAAAAAAAAAGGAGGGGGGGTGATTTCTGAGTTGCATGGAATTTATCTGTCATTCATTGTTTATGTAAGCAGCCGCGCAACAACGCTGCCGCCGGCGTTATGCTACGTTTCGAGAATTACGCTGAGGTCGATGCTGCTTTTACGCGGGGAGGGGTTGTGCAGGCGCCCGGCCGGCGTCGTTGTCCATCTACACAAGAGACCGTCGCGTCAACTGTCTTTATGACATCAGAGGAAGTTTCCCCAAACGAGCCGCCAGGCTGGTTTCGGTTTAAAAATCAGGTGCAGCCAGGAGCCGTTTGCCCATCCAGCATTCAGTCGTGGGGGGGGCCGCCTGACACCTCTGGTCCCCCCGCGGGCACCTTTGCCATTAAACCGACTATATCCATCATCCATTAGGAGATGTTAAATTTCTTTAACAGACAGCGGATGGTGAGGTAAAAAAATAAATGCACAATAAAACGGGGGATTTTCTTAATAAGATGCAGTGGTCTAAAAGCAAGTCTCCCTGAAATTGTTGTGCCTCATCAGCTGGGGAATTTTCCGTAGCAAAGTGCAAAAATAACTGCCAGTTTAATTACCTGAAAAGAGCCTTCGCATGAGGGCCGAGCATTCTGGAAAATTAGGATGAACGCAAACTTCATATTCTTTATTTTGCCTTTGCATTGAATAGTAAAATCCGTCTTGACTTGAGCGGCCTTCCTTTAAATCTCACGGTTGCTGGAGATCGGGTAGCGGCTGCGTTCAGCGCGTGTGTGTGTGTGTGTGCGTGCGCGTGTGTGTGTGTGTGTGTCGGGAGCGCCGTCTGCCACGGCAGAGGCCCTTCCATTTCACCTGGGGATCAGCGCAAAGTTTTTCAAACACACAAGAACAAAGGCGGCGCTTCCAGCGGGCATGATGCGTTCCACGTGTAGAGGCCGGGACGGCGGCCTCCAGCGCCACCCCACACGGCGAGTCAAAGCAGCTGGGGGAGTGGGGGGGGGGGTGTTCTGGTGGAGGTGGTGGGGGCCGGGACGCATCACAGGTACCGACCCGGACCCGGGTATGCGCACAGCTGGCACACTGTATAGAATATCCCTCCACTCACAGCCGAACCGCGCTCTTTACCTAATCACGCCTCCGTACTTTTTGATTTAACTCGTGTTCTTGGTTTAGCGCAGCAAACCCCCTCCCCCCCGCTGTTTGTGTAACATAGTTGAAAGACACAGCGCCGCGGCAGAGCGCGCTCTCGGCAAGCCCTCGCGCCAACTCCGGCGGCGGGCGGGATTCAAAGATTGTTCAATTATCTGTCGGCGATCAAATAAAAAAAACAAAACGCCCGCCCAGGGCCGGCCCGCACGCGCGCTGCCGTCAATACGCGCAGAGATCGGACGAGCGGCCCGCGCGCTTGAGCCCGCCGCCGTAGCCAAACAAATTGCTGTCGATCGTTTGGCTTCCCACTCGGGCCGAGCGGCGGACGAAAAAAAAAAAAAACCTCCCCCCGAGGGGAGCAGATGCGCGACTTCACTCGGTTCCTCTGCGCGTGTAATGAAAATATTTTGTGGGGCTGGAAACGCATTTTATGGCACCGGCCCAGCGAGCGGCAGGGTATCACGTTGCAATAGGTTATTGAGCGGAGTTATACAGTATTGGCGCGGCCTTTACTGCCATGGCAAACTCGGTGAACCCGAAAACCTTAAACCTTGACTTTGATGCGTGTGTGTCACTTCAGAGGAAACGCGAGTTTCTGATGAATAAGGCTTGACTTGCGCTTCGAGTGGCGCTCTTCGACGAGCTCGCGGGGGGGCCCGGCTATAAAAGGATTTGCATGAAGGACGCCGCATTCCTGCCGTGATGAGGCTTTTTTTTTTCCGACGACGCCGAGACTACCCCGAGTCTATAAAGCGTATATGTTTTGTTTGGTTTAGAGAAACGCTCTCGCCTCGCACGTTCGCCCCCGGTCTCAGCCCGACCCAGATAGTTGGAGCGAGCGGCGTTCCCACCGGCGCACGCAGACGCCCTCTCTCTCTCCGAACAACAGCCGTGCCTGCTCAGCACCGACGACGCGCACTTCTGCCGCAGCCGCCGCCGCTGCACCTCGTGAGTGCCATTTTAAAATCATCGTCATCGGAATCCAATTTGGCTTCGTTACCGGGGGACAGGGCCTCTCCTTCACTTGGGATTCCTGGGCTGGTTTAAAAACAAAAAAAAAAAAAAAAGTGGTCGTCTCCTGTCAGTGGCATCTTTGTCGCTCAAACTCCTGAGACCGGCTCCTCCTGACAGAAGGGCCAGTCATTCTTTCCCCCGAAAAAGACTGATTTTTTTTTTTTTCTTTGCCCCCCCTCCCTTTTCAGCCCGTTTCCTGTCAAGAGGAGAAATTCACGGCGCTCTGTCCCCGGCCCGACCTTGCGGCTCCCCTGCCCTCCCGGAGCAGCCGGCCAGTCGACTGGCCTTAATAAGCAGTAGCCTTTATCCCGGGGCTCCGCCAGCTCGCGTCATTTTCGCCCGAGACTCGTGAGCGTGCAGACACTGAAACATGTGTGCGTGTTTATGCACACACACACACACGCACACACACGCACACGCGTAAGCTTCTATAATTTTGAGTAGCAAACGCGACAACCGGCTGGCCGTTATTGTACGGACGTTAAGTTTCGCTCCTGCTGCTGTTTGTATTTGCTTTTGAGTTGAGCAACCAAAGTTTGTGTGCCTTCTCGCTGCAGTTCAAATTCACCTCAGTTTGATCTATCAAATCGCGTGTGGGGGCGCATGGAATCGCTCGTTGGGAGGACCAAGATGAAAGAGTAATACAGTAATCTAAACAGTTCAACATGAGAAATAAATGTCTGGAATGCCAGTTTTCCTGAGTGGGGAAAAAAAAAAAAGGTCCCTTACATTTTTTTTCGCTTTAAGAAAATGCAGTATATGCTTCTTTTTTTTTTCTTCTGAAAGTTCAGAGATAAATTCCCAGTAGCAGGTTGAGTTTGGATAACATTTCACATAAAAGACTCACTTGCATGACACAGAGCGTTTCTGGGAAGATAATTGACGTCTCGGCGAGGCTGGGCGGCTAAACTGCTGTTGGCCCACAGTCCGCCGCCATGATGTAGATGTTCAATGTATCCCGGTTCAGCCTGCACACACACACACACACACACACAAATGAGGCCCCCGGCATGACACGTCTCACGCAAGCGCCCCAGCATTTTTGAAAAAAACACTCAACAACCAGTGGCTTTGCAGTATGAACATGTCTAAGAAACGAGGGGGGGAAGAGGGCGGCTCCTTCTTCTTCTTTTTTTTTTTTTTTTGTTGCCGGTGATCATAACTCAAACTGCTCTGTTAACGGCGCAGCAAGACCCGCGGTTTGCCGACTTCAAAGCCCCCGCGAGCATCAGCATCGCTCTCAGGTCCCGGGCACGTTGCTTCAAAGTGACACTGGGATTTCTGCATGTGAAATGAAGAAATTGCTGCCAGTTGATCCAATTGAGAGTGTCACCGCGGCGCTCGCCGCCCGGCCGCCCGGCCGCCCGGCTCCCTCCCCCTCTTTTCCTCCTTCAAAATCGAAGCTGACGGGACAAACTCTCCAAGAGGGAGCCTACTGTGCCGAACACGGCTCTGAGTGGTGAATGTAAACACTGCATACCTTCACATACATGCAACAATCAGCCCCCCCCCTGCCCTCAACCCTCTTGCAAAAAAAAAAAAAGAAGAAAAAAAATCAAAAATCTAGATTTACTGTCGCTCTTTAGAAACAAGGAGATTCATGGGGAAGCTGGAGGGGGGGACTTCACTCACCACGAGCTGCACTCTGCCTCCGTTCAGAACCTCTGGGCTCAGCGCCGGCAAGAAGTGCTCGCTGAGGATTAAAAGGCACAAACACACGGCTTTATTAGTCACACGCCAGGCGCGGTCATGTCAAGAGTCTGCGTAGAGGCGGCGGCGGCGCCGGCGGAGGGGCCGAGTTACACCCACGCAGATGTGGAAATGTACCTGCTGGCGCCTTCGGATCTGTGTTAGCAGAGCTGAAGTTGAGTTCAATTGTTCAACAGTAAAATAAGTAATAGCTGGTAAAAAAAAAAAAAGTGGAAGTTATTTCTTTTTAAAAAGCAGTTTGTCTAAATGACAGGGAGATATATTTTCTCCCTCAGTGAATGGTATTAATCCACAGACTTTTTTGTCATTAATGGCTGTGAGAGACAAAACTTACATTGTTAAAAAATAAAGAAAAAAGGTGACTAAAATTCTCACTGATGAAACATAGATCAAATATGAACACGGTCCAGGTCTCCCCCTGCCATTGGACGGCAACATGACACGGTGATGAAAACTGCATGATGGCGGCCGCGCAGCCTGCTCCGAGGAAACGGGTTAATATTTCCAGCCATGATGCCGCGGAGAGCAAAAGTAAGCGTGTGTTTGTTGTGGGAAGAGGGAAAAAAACAAAAAAAAAACTTGCAGCTACAAAATGACCATGAAGGAAACCACAAACCTGCGGAGAAAACCTCGAGAAACTCAGGTAACGTGAAGATATTGAATAACATCACGCCACTTTGTACACTTATAAGTCCAGTTAAAGGCAAAGGCAGCAGCATGTCCTTATGATTCACAAAAATCTCACAGTAGCGGGACACTCGACGCATTACTACGTTTAGCCTGACTGAAAAGTCAATATCCCGCTTGACAAATAGGTTTAATAAGACAAATTTTGTCGCACTTTGAGTGACGAATAACATAACATACCACTTAATTACTACACACGTGTGGTATCCTCGCGTCTTGATGACTATGAATGGGTCCAGTCCCGTTACAGTAAACGTACAGTCGCCTATTTGCAATATTTACTGGTTATTAACTGCACTTGACTAGAATCAGTGTTCCA
>CAAKHG010034179.1:0-15031 GCA_901007715.1 Dactylopterus volitans
CGACAGCGTCAGACAACAGTATGGATTTTTAACGGTGATTTTCGAAAGGTAATAAAAAGAAAAGAAACTCGCACTCGTCTGCCTTCAAAACTTCTCGAAACCATTTTTCTTCTGCCTCTCGTTTCACAGAAACGCCGGCGTGCTCTAAAGAATGACTCGTGACTTCCTTTAAGGAGTGCGGCCGTAACATCTTCCGAATCGCACGTGCCCGACGCCCTTGTGGGCACACGCCCACAAAGAGCCTGATCTTTCTCTGAACGAATGAGGGGCTCTATAATTGTTCCTAATTTGAAACAATAGTAGTGTCAAATCAAAAGATAAAGACCTTGGACACGACTGAAGAAAGGCTCCGCTGCTGCTGGCATGACGCCATTGTGGAGAGGCAGCGGTCCACTGGCACAGAAGCTCGGGTATTAAAAACTGGTATTAAAAAAAAAAAAAAAAAAATCAATGCCGGTGTAAGGGTACACTATATTAAGATTGTTTTCACCACTTGATCCTGCCGTCAGACAGCCCTCTCCTTCATTATCGCGTTCTCTCCGACACCCAAAGTGCGCCCACCCCATTACGCCGCAGACCGGACGCGCCGTTGCCAGATCAGACCGATAAAACTCAACAAATCGACTACACGTGCAGATTTTTTTTTCATTTGTTATTGAGCGATATCGGTTGTGTTTGTTCAAGGGAACCTGAAGCCACCGCACGGGGCTATTCTACCTTAAAATAACAGTTCTTAGAATTATTTTCGATGAGGTCAGTGGCTCGTGAGGGGCCTGCCGTACGTGCACAAGTGCACAACAAGTGTAACTTGAGCTGTTGGAAGCAAAAGAGACCACGGCTCAAGAAACCAGCTCGGGCTTGTCCGCTGGAGACATCGTGGCAAAGGCGGAGCCGGAATTACCGCCCGAGCAGATAAATCCTCCCGAGAACCAGTCGGGCGGCGGTTAATATGGAGTGAATGGATTATGTTTAATGTACTGAGTAGAAGATAAAAAAGTACGGCGTCTCAGGAAGGACCTTGTCCTTCTGTCAGTCTCCAGGAGGTCCATCCTCTACTTGAAATTTGAGTCAGATCAAGCGGAAAAAAAGGCCTTGCAGATATTCCATAAATAGTCTACGGAATCATGCAAAAAGGTCAAAAGTAAAAAAAAAAAAAGAAGAAGTTGACCTTTTAGATACAGAATGTCATCATGTCATGTCATTTTATCTTTTAAACATTTTTACGTGGCTATTAGAGTTGAGGGAGGGACGTCCACCAAAATCCAATCAGGTCATCTTTGAGCTTAAGATGACTTTTTTTTATTTTTTTCCCCCCAAATTTGGGGACTTAACCCTCAAGGCGTCTCGCCTTCACAAATCAGGGACTGTCTCGCAATCACAGTGACCTTCGACCTCTGAACACCCAAATCTACTTTACAATCTGCGTTCGTGCCGAGGCCTTCGTTCCAAGCATTCCCAGAGATGCCATGCCGACAAGATTGGGGCAAGAGGACGGTCAGCGACGGCGTTCCACCGCGCAGCTGCGGGTCGAGCTCTCGACGACGCCGGGATGGACCAGGAGCTTCCTATGCGTGCCGAGATAAAAAAAAAATAATAAAAAAACCTGCATTTCCACCTCCCTCTTTAGTCGCCTCATCTCTCCGCTTTGTGTCGGTTCGAATGTTTTCCATTCAAACAGCGCTACCGAAGTGTTCCGGGCGCTTCTGGAGACCACTTATCCACCGCGCTCGAGCTCAGCAAGAGGCGAATAAGAACGGAAAGAGGAAATGCATTCATCTCCTCGCTACCCGAAGTGGGTGTCTGGATTCCATCCTTATACGGTAAGTCATGAAAGCCTCGCAATCTTTCTTTGACCTACTTGGTCATTTAAAAACTCCTCGGGAGGAGCTCGCATTGAAGTCGGCTCCCTTCAAACGCTCCGGTGCACTTTAAATGTTAGAAATTCAATTGTGGCTCGAGAGGACAGAGACATCATTTTCCCACACCCCTCAAAGTAATTAATGTCGCAGTTGGCTCAGGAACTGAAATCCTTAAATCTTCTCATCTGCAAGGGAGGGATCCTGCAGACCTCGGGGCCTCCTGCAGCAGCGAAGCAGCCAGACTGTTGTTCATGTCATTTGCTTAAGCAGCCCGCTCGGCTAATTGGTTAGGCAGAGTTCATTTGGCTCCCTCTCCGATTTTGGCTATGACCACTGGGGATGGGACGAGTCGCTAATTAGAAACGTGAATTAAATGCAGTTTTCACAAAAAGGCTCAACGGAGACCGATGGCACTCGATGAGGCTGTAGGTTGGTTTAACGCGTTGCAGAAAAAAAACCTCGTCCCAAATCATCTTTGTTTGGCGTAAACATGACCGAGGGGCTGCTCAGTGATTTGGGAATAAGAGGAAATGGGCACTAAATAGTATTTATTTGTGGTGTAATCTCGCGGGACGCGGCGCATCGAAAATGTTTCCAGGCCTCCGACTCTCTGTCGAACCTAAAAATGTCTTCTGTTCATTTTACGAGAAACTCCACTCAAAACAAAATGCCTCCTCAGCACGGACTCGCGATTCACCAGTCAAATAAAGTTCCAGCGCTCACCTGTGGTCGCAGGCTTTGGGTGGGAAGACTGAGGCTGCGAGTACGAGCGGCTGAGGGTTTCCCCCTGGAGGCCGGCCTGAGCCGGGGCTCTGTCACGCCACAGTAACTCTCTGCTACCCAAGTGAAGACCTCCGGCGAGAGACGGGAGCGGCGCCTCGGCCGCTTACCGCAACGTTGAATCTGGTTTGGCCTCCTGAGGAGCATTTTCATCGCAAGAGAAGAAGATCCGGTGCGAGTGATGACGCCAGAGGGATGAAGTGTTGCTGCGTCCCAGGCTTCGACGCACTGATTGTGATTATCATCGTCCCGTCTTCTTCCGCTTATCCTGGTCCGGGTCTCGGGGGGCAGCAGTGCTCTGCCATCTGATCCACATTGCACCAGACCCATATGGTTCCCTCTGCAGGTGGTGGGCCTGCTGGAGGATGGACCCATGTCTCTGCCTCCGGCTGGACCTGACCAGACCCCATGGGCGACCAGGCCACCGGGCGCTTACCGATAGGCCGCGCCCCCAGGCCTGGCTCCAGGGTTGGGTCCCGGTTACCCTCCGGGCAGGACACTCCGGTCCAATGATGTTTTTCTTCCCATATGCGTCTTTATGGCCCATTCTTTGTCGGACCCTCGACCCAAGACCAGTTTGCCATGGGAGACCCTACCAGGGGCTGCTGCCCCCGACCACAAAGCTCCTGGGGTCATTTGGACCCTCAAACCCCTCCACCACCATAAGGTGACGGTCCACAGAGGAGGTTATTACCATCGCCATCACAAACACAAAGCAAGAACGCAGCTTCAGGAGAGTTTCGTGTCGACCTTTTAATTATCCAAATTAGCCATTAGGTGCATGACTGACTGGGCACAAACGACCCGTATTAGGATCAATGTGTGTCATTTTTGAGAGGAACACTCATTTTTGTTATGTTTTGTGCAGGTTCCAGGTTTGAGTTATTTTATTTTCATTGTGGCTTGTTTTGTAACCATTCAGTCGTTGACAATTCATCTCTATTTCTGAAGTTTTTGGTGTCTCCCACCCACGTATGAAAGCTTGGGGGTAGTAATACAAAAACTGCAATTTAAAAAAAAAAAAAATGTAAAGGTAAATCAAAATTTGAATACTATCCTATCAAAAAAATTGTTTTTTTTTAGGAATACGAAATATGAGAATGAAATGATAACCTTTCATTATTAAGATCACTTTTCACCCACTTAGTGCATCCAAGGGTTAAACTTTCCGGCACGTCGGAATAATCTGCCCATGACCTTGCAGAGGGCCACGGAAGCTGCGGAAGTTGATGTTTTCTGTTTCGCTTATACTCATCTTACCACGTGCGTTCCAGCCAAGCCAGAAATAAAGATGGAAATCGGTGGGCAGAAGTCTGACACTCTCTCAGAGGGAGCCGAAGACTTTGAGGCCGGCTCAGCGGGAGAGTGGAGCCGGCTATGCCCATGCAGCCCTTCCACAGTAATCTGGCATATGCGGTACTTTGCACTGTTTCAGACTTTGAGGTACTGATCAAAGGGAGGAGTTCTAGCAGGGCCGGGGAACCGAAAAACAAAAATAAAGGAACAAATCATTTCGCTCCGACCTCAGTTGGATGTTTACTTCTTGCTCATCAGCGCTCCGCCCACTGGCCCCAAACAGCCATCTTTCCCTCCGCAGCCTCGTTCCTCAGCCTTTCCCTTTGAATTTGACGGAAGAAATGATCCCCTTCATTAAATGCTTGGAGTGACGGACTGACCCTCATTTTTTATTATTTTTTTTTAATTTCTAATGAATACATTTATCGCGTATTTCGGCCTGGCATACTTGCACTGCCGTTGCGGAGATTGCGATGCAGAGAGGATGGAAAAAAAAAAAAGAGAAAAGAAAAGATGATTGAGGTCAGCAGGAAAAAAAAAAAAACAAATCTCGGATGTGTAAAGCAGAGGGAACGCTCGCTCAGCCGCACAATCAAGGATCTTCTCCTAACATCGAGAGCGCTTCACCGCTGATGAAGGTAACCACAATCATTTGCGGCTCGGCCTCTTTTCTTTTTTTTTTATCTTCTTCTTCTTCTTCATCTTTTTTCATCAGCACCACCAGCTGCTACGCACGTATCCCTGAAATGTTTGATGCGATTTTTTTTTTTTTTAAGCAACGGAGCCCTACAAATACTTCAAATGGTAAAAAAAAAAAAAGGCGATTTACCAGCAACAAAAAGCAGCATATTTCAAATAAAGAAAGAAGCTTATTTATTGTGGAGAAAATCTAAGGACCCGGGGTCGAGACAGCGAGCCTGAAGGTTCTATCTGATCGCGGAACCGACAAAACATTGCCAAAGACTCCGCTCTTCACAATTCACCGGTTCGACAGACGAGGATTTAGCCAGACTTTTAAATGATGCCGGGCGTTCTTTGTGCATGGCAGACGGCGCAGCCGAGGCACGTCCTCCACTCGTTGGAGCACCTTTCGGATTTGAAATACTCGAGTTGCGCTTGCACGTCTGCCGCGACACTCCCGTGCCGCTCGCTTTTGTTCCAGATCAGCGTGAGTGTGCAGTTTTAGGGGCCACTTGACTCCGCTCTGGGGAGGGAGAGAACTGCGAAGTGCCTTTTTTTGATGCTTCGGCACGGACCCGGAATATTATTCAGCGTGTCTGCCACGCTTTGCTTGGCTTTCCACCGCCGCGTTGGGTTTTTTTTTTTTTTTTTTCTAACGTATCGGAGCCTTGGGGCAGATGCGGTGGTGAGGTGTCGCAGCGGAGCCGGGGACCTGTGAGCGCCGTGTAAGAGGAGCCGAGACAGCCGGGGCTATTCTGCAGGGGGGCAAAAGTCATGGAGGGAACATGCAAAACGGCTTGTTAAGGCCGCCTGGAGGCGAGACCGACACGTTAGACCACTGAAGCGGGCCGACGGGAAGAGATGGAGGGGGGCGTGGGGGGGTGCTCGCGGGGAAGGCTGGGGGGGCAGGCGGCAAGGCGTGCTGATGGGCTAAAGAGGCCGGCAACGCTGCCCCACCAAAACCAGGTCACCCGGCTCTTACAGAAATCAGGCATCAGTGCAGGGCAGACAGACAGGCCGGCAGACAGGAGAGACAGACTCCGGCAGGCTGGATGTCGGAATGGGGCTCGGCTGGAGACGTGCACGGCTGAAGAAAGCAGCAACAGGTATTTCTAAGCCGAAAGAGCGCCAAGGTTAATGATTTTTGTATTCTTTTTTTTTTTTCTTTTTTTCTAGAATTAGCAGCAGTTGAAGTAGCCTTGCATCCGCAGGAATTTGTCCTTTAATTATTTGTCGTCTGCCTGCATTTCCACTCAGGAAGCAGCGTGTCCTCTGCATATCCAGGGGACCATTGACGGGAAAAAAAATCCGCTGCCTGCGTCCTTAAACCTCGACATAACGAGGCGTTTATGCACGATGGACAAGGATTGAGTTAAAAGCGCCGTTTGGCGATGGCGCGCGGCTCGACGTTCGCAGGGAAAACAGGCTTTGATGACCCTAACAGCACACACACGGCTGCTTGCGGCAAACTGACAAGTCGGCGTAAAAAAAAACAAAAATGGTTTTCACGCGCTTGTCGGACTGATCAAGATATTGGGATTTTTTTTGGTTGATTTTCGGGCGCGGAAAAAAATGTCTTCACGTCTTAATTTGTTTGGTTGCATTTGGAGCAGAGGCACCACAACGCTCCAAGAGGCCGTGACGCGCCCCCACCCCGCCCCCCTCCCCCGGTTATGATGGCGCCACCAAGACTGCTGTGGTTTTGCAACAAACGGTCATCCGCATAACTCGCCGGCGGATGCTGACTGGGCCTGTGTGTTGCCCAAACACTTTCAGAACTAACTTTCTCCTGTGAGGGCCGCATAACTTTTCCCTCCTCTAATGGGGGGGCCGGGGTCAGATTGTAACAGAAAAAGTGTGACGATCGCAGGGGAGCCTAAACGTAAAAAAAAAGAGATTGTTTTCCAGAAAGCCACACATGACCAAATAACCCTTTCCGGGTTCTTCACAGAAAAAAAAAAAAGTCAGGAAATAAATAATAACACTATTTATTTAAAAAAAATAATTTACCCCCTAAAAATGGGTGGTCCTATATTTTTGTCACGGACTGTATATGAAAAAAAAAAAATCCAAATGTGTCTCTGGTATTGTTCAGGGGTCCAAATGTGGAGGCGGGCCATATCCGGCCCGCGGGCCGTAGTTTGGGGACCACTGCCTTCGATGTTACAAAAACATAAACTATATATCATGGAAAGTCAAGGTCTACTTCTTCTTTTGCAGCACCTCGTAATATTTGTTTAATGTCAGTTGACAGAAACATGCATGAATTTGAATTTTCATTTGAAAAAAAATGTCCTGAAAATCTCATCTCAACGTCTTCCGCTTATTCCGGATACGTGCTTGGAGCCGATCCCAGCTGGCAAGGGGCGAGCGGCGGGGTTACACCCTGGGTACAACCCTGGACGAGCCGCCGGCTCATGGCAGGGCCACACGAAGGACAGACAACCACTCACACTCGCTCACACACACACCTACGGGCAAATTAGAGGAGCCAATTAACCTCGGAATGCTTTTGGAAGGTGGGAGGAAGCCGGAGTACCCGGAGAGAACCCAGGCAGACACGGGGAGGAAGCCGGAGTACCCGGAGAGAACCCACGCAGACACGGGGAGGAAGCCCGAGTACCCGGAGAGAACCCAGGCAGACACGGGGAAAAGCACGCAAACTCCACATAGAGAGACGCCAACATTGCTAACCGCCGCGCCGCCGTGTCGCCCCTGTCCTGAAAATGTGGTAATTATTTGCGATAAAGCGCAAAAGCGAATATAAGAGGACCTCAACAAAAACGTGCGAGACGTTTCCCTGCACTCGCGCGTGCGCACCAACACGGTCGATGGACGCGCCGCTGCCGCCGCCGCCGCCCGACCCGGGAACACGCGCGCATATTTCTTCAGTCTCTCCTGCTGCCTCACCGGCGTCGTAAAGACTGCAGCGGCGGCGTCCGCGCTCAGCCCGCTTCAGAGGTGTAACATATCTGCGACGCGCAGACCCGCTTGTAATTAAATACCTCAATGAGCAGATTACGAGTTTCCCCATTTGGAAATTTTCCTATAATTGGATTCCAAATTTAATTAGCGTTCCCGGGCTAAACAGCATGTGATGTGGAGGGCGAGTGGAGATGAAGTCGTGGGGTCGTGCACGCCGGGTTTTAACCCTCCTCGCGTGGGACACCTTGGAGCGCAGAAAACCAGATCCAACCAGATTTTGGGTTTCTTTTTCGCTGCCCGCCGCCGCGAGGGCGAGCGCAGGCATCCATCCCGGGCGAAAAATGACGCGGCCCCCTTTTTCTCGCCTTCCGGCGGCTTCCTTGCGCCGACCTCCGCTCGATCCAATTAAGAGCATTTAGGCGGAGTGTCTAATGTTTTTAGCTTATTAAACCGTTGACAGAGGAAAGCTCGAGGGAGAGGCATGCAAAACATTCCCCTCGGGAATTTTTCTTTTTTTTTTTCTCGCAAAGCAGTTGAGGGCATCTGGCCGAGAAGAGAATTCAATATGGTCAGAGGACATCCCCTCTCCGACAAGTTGAAATCCATCTACGGTTGTTGACCTGCGTTAACAGAACCGAGCTTCATACACAAGCGGGCTCACCCACACCCGGCGCCATCCTACTTAATACGTCCATCATCTCGGGTTGGATTATTTAATCCGGCTAGTTTCATTTCCAGCCAAATGCACTGAAATAAAAAAAACCCAAAAAAACAAAAAGGCACATCAAGCGAGCGCTGAGAAGTAATTGTGGACCAGTCGCTCCTTAAAAATTGAGCACCACAGTCGGAGTTAGTCAAGAACTCAAATTAAAAGAAGAAAAGGAGCCCGGCAAGCGATAACACATGACACGACTCAGCCGAGACATGCCAAAAAAAAAAAAAAACACCACGCATGCAGGGAGGAAAATGAAAAATTAAGATGAACAAGAAAGAGAGAAAAAAAAAAAAAAAGAAAAAGAGCTGAAATTCTGTTCATGTCCCACGTCTTGCGGGAGGGTTGGAAGCTGCAGGCCCGGGCCTGACCTCCGCATGGAACCCAGCCTGAGGCAACGCGACTGTGGGGATGCTTATCTGAGAGACGGCGCAGGTTGGGTTGCACATCAGAAGAACATTCCAGAATGTTAATGTAACCCGTCAGTCAAAGGGAGAATCGGTCCATACATCATGCCAGTAGACATCTTGAGTCATGCACTTTTTTTTTTTTTTTTTTTTTTAAAAAAAAGAAAGAAAGAAAGCAGGTTGTTCTTAAAACGCTACCAAAAAAATAAAGCTGTTTCTTAGAGGTGTGCAGAGATGTCGTTTTCAGTGTTAAGCCAAGAAGGAGGAAGTCACGCTTAAACGGCTAATCTTGTATTTTCTATCATTGGAATTATTGTGTCCAGGGGGGACGGATTTAAAACTGCCATGTAATTAATCATGACCTTCCCACATGTCATTGCTATACTTTCCATCTCTCTCTTTCTCTTATTTTTATTTTGTTCATATTTAATTGCGACCTCCAACGGGTATGAGTCTTTACAAACTCGTCCCTGCGCTCCCAAAATCACATATTTAGAGTTTTTTCCTTGATTTCTTTCTTTCAGAGACCTCTCCTCCTGGCTGGCCGGTTAGCGCGCTTGCTAGCTAAGCAGCATCGCCTCCTGCGGCGCCAGCGTTTTTTCGCCATTTTGACGCACCACATGTGAATGACTCAGAAAGATAAGTCACGATCGGCGCCCCTCGTCTTCCACCTCGGAAGCCTGCACTTCTGGAGGTGGTTTCACAGAAACCGGTTTACTGCGGCTCCGCAGCGGCGATCCCCCGTCATGACATCGGAATTGGAATCAGAAATCATTTTTTTCATCCCGGAAGAAACCGGATGTTCGCAGTTGTTCCATATCAGGATAAATATTAAGATACGGGAAGGAAGTACCGAGGTATAGCAAAGAATATAACAGATGATACAAAATAGAAATAGACCCAATATGAACCATATTTAAACAAATCAAATATATAAACAAATAAATACAAACTATATGAAGTGGGAATTAAATGTCGAGTACTTTTTTGGAACAGACAGAAGCATCATCAGTATGATGAATGTAGACTTGAATACAGTGACAGGATGATACATTGCATTACATTACATGATATAGATACATTGTACATTATATTGGCTCTGGTACTTGAAGTTGTTTTGTCTTGATACGCTACTATATTGATTTTCGTATAAATGTTGCATGGAAAATGTCGTGTATGTGTGTTGATGAATGTATGGATGTGTGTAGGTGTACATATAGCTATATGTGTATGTGTGCATGTGTTTGTGTATATATATATGTGTATATGTATATTATGCATGTATGGGTATGTATGCATGTAAATATATGTGTTGTGTTTTTACTTCTTTCCTACTCCTTTTTGGAGCATGTTAATGACGACGGATATTCGTTTCTTTTCACATTTATTTTTCGTCTTTTTTGTTTTCTTATTTACATCACTGACGATAAATTAATATCTCTTTTGTGTCGCTGTTGTTTGTTTTGTTTTCAGTGCTGCCTCATGTTCGAACTAAGGATTCCAATCAATATTACAGTACGTTGTACGAACACATACACAAACACAGACACATGAATAGCTTGTTTTAGCACGTGATACGTCTTGGAACACCTCAGCCGGGGCGTAAAGCTCTGGTGGTGTTGGGGGGGTTAAACCGAACCAACCGTTGGCGCTCATGTAAATAATCGTTGGCCGTGCGGCATGTTGCATCATAAACGGATGAAAAGTGACTGAAATTTGGTGTGAGACATCTGGGTTTCTGTTTTTCTTTTATTTTTTTTCCCAGAGCTTCACCTGGGTCTTCTTCAAAGCTTGCCAAGCGCCAGAGATCCAGGGGGACATGCGAGGCTTTGACAGGACACCCCGCCTCCAGACGCCGGCTCGCGCGTCCTCTTTCCTGCCGGCAGAGTTTCCTCACCGCGCCGGCCGGCCGTCTCTGTGGAGGCCGGCGCCCGGAAACCAATCACTTGGCAATTTATTCGTAGAAACTGTGAAATGAAAGCCGTATGTTTTAAATGGAATGGGCAATTTTATCTCGCGGCCGTCCACAATGATATGAATGATTAAAATGATGAAGAAGTGTTGATCATCAGGGTGCTTTTTTTTTTTTTTTTTTTGCCCTAATAACATCAGGAAACCTGCAGTGGAATAAATATCCATTTTAATTGCTTTACAGTATTTCTTTCCTGTATAACATAACATATTTAGATTCCGGTACATGCCTGCTGCTTCTGTTCTATGAAATAACGAACTGCAATTTCCATTAATCTGGTCCTCTTCTATGTCTATAATTAAAACTTGCAAGCTTTTCAGTCTGTTGAACGAGCATTAACGACTTCCGCGCAACACACACGCACGCACGCACGCACGCACTCCAAAACAGCATGGAAGACATTTCGCGAAGCATAAAATCTGCTGATAAAAATGTTCAGATGCAGCCACACTTCAAACACTCAGCCAGACAGTGAGAAACTTGCAAAGGTTTGGATATAATGATTTTTTTTTTTTTTTTTTAACCTTGAAGAGTAACTTTATATCTCCTCTCCTTTGCTGCGTGTCTCTTTCACAGAGCAGAGTTCTCAGACGGGTTTGTTGCCTCCAGCTAAGTTTGAATTACTTTCAAGTGACTTTGTTCAATCTGTGGTATTACCTGCGTCTAAGCCTGTCTTGAAATATATACACAGAGTGGGGGGTGGGGGGGGGTTGGAATTGAGGGGGGTGGGCGGTGTGTGTGTGTGTGTGTGTGGAAGAAACAGAGGCAGATATTGATTAGTCTGCTTCTCATGAAAGGCGAACGGTTATGGAAAGATGCAAGAGTCGGTTTTTGTGCTGTGGGGGCGGGGGGGGCGATAAAGAACCCCCTCAAAAAAAGCACTTTTTTTTTTTTTTTTTGCAAATCGAATCTGATGATTCACCGAGAGCAACACGGAGCAGAAGAACCGGGGAAGCAAGGCTGGAGGCGCCAGCGAGGCGAGGACGCGCGTTACGGATATCATCTGGATGTGGTCGGGGCCGGGTTGCTGGTCCGGTTGACCCCCCGTAAAAGAGACTCGGGAGGGGCTCTCAGAACCGTCGTTTTGGCGGCTGCATGCGAGAGCGGCGCGCGCACGTCCTACGGGCGGCCATCGCCAAGATAATAATGAGCCCGGAAAGTTTACTTCTCGGAGCACAACGGCGTCGACAAGCCCGAGTCAGTGTTTGGCGTGACCTCCCTCGGCACACTGCCTCAAAGTTCTCTTAAGTAATCTTTTGGTGTATTATACCGAGCTTCTTTAAGCACTTCTCAGAGTTCTTATTTTATTTATACTTGGGCCATTTTTTTCCCCCCGCTCTCTCTCTCTCTCTCTTTCTCGCTCTTTCTCGCTGTCCAGATGATCCCATGCAGCATCTATAATATATTCAGGTCTGGACTCTGCGGAGGCTAGTCCATCACTGTCACTGTTTTATCAGCTGTTTTTCCTCCAAATATGATTTCGCTGCAGCATCAGCAGTGGTGCTGGGGGGATCATTGTTATGCTGAAAAAATAAACCTGTTTCCTATCAGACACTTTCCAGAGGGAATGGCATGATGAATCAAAACGCGTCTCTGCTTTTCAGCATTCATGAATCCAATGATTCAGAGAGTATCCTCAGCACCGCTGGCGGAGAACGCAGCCTCCAACCATGGCGGGGCCTCCGCCAAGTTGCACGGAAAGGCTGCGAGCACTTTTTATTTCCCTCAAACTTTTCCTCTCGCCGAGCGTTGGCGACTGGACCCGAGCGTTGCGGTCGCTCATCCACGGCTCCACGGTGCTCTTTTTCAACCTATTTAGCTCGGCCCCCCCCCTCTAAAACAAGCGGTTCGTCGGCCACGCAGGGTCGCCCTCGGTGGAGGGGGGTCATAACCAAACCGAGGGATCCACTTGGCATCCGGATGAAATCCACCAAACGCCGAGCAAGCTCTGCGCCGGTCACGTCTCCAAGTGGATGATGAGTGATTTAAATTTCTTTGTCTGCCCAGAAGAGTTCAAGACATCCTCGGTGCAACGGGGGAGTCAAATTGAAAACTCGCCTTTTTTAGCCTGTAGAAACTAATTTTTTTTTTTTTTTTTGTGTGTGTGTGTGTGTGTGTGTGTGTGATTTTCTAAATCTGTGCATAATTTTTTTTTTGGGATATTCTGGTTATATATCAAATCCGAGATAGCGAGACGCCAGATAAATGTCTTACAGCCTTACTTAAACAACAAACCAAACGGCGACGTTTGCACAGTCCTGTACACCGCCCACATCGCCATGGCGACTGACTCTCACCACGGTTTGCTACGTCTCGCATTATTATGGGATTGGTGAGATTGTCTAAATGCGGTCGTGGCTTGCCAGGCCCTCGGTGTGTCGATACGACGGCAGCATCACTGAAAAGCCGAATCAGGACGCGGATGCCATCCAAGCGCCTCTTGGTGCCCACCAAGTTCAGGTTCTGGAAGCTTCACTTAGTTTGGTGAAAGATCTGATCGAGTTTTGCTGCGAGACGGGGCGCAAACCGAATCCCCAGATATGGCCCACCGCCAAGTCATCATTGTACCGTCAAATTTATTCCGGACAAGTTAGCCGTCACGTACGAAACCACAAGAGGTCACTTGTCAGCAAAACTGTTTGTTATAATCCTCTTTCTCACACTTAAGACAGCTGAGGACGACCGGCGCCTCACTCATCCCTGTTTCTATGTTTTAGAGATTTTGGTCAGAAGGTGGATTTTGTGCAACGGCACATACCAAAATTCATAACCTTGCAGAAATAGCTCTCCATTTGCTTTACTCCGCTGGAGCTCGTCGAGGATTCCATGCGGCGCACAGCTGGGGTCCAGCCGGCAGATGAAAACACGCTCTTAGCGGTGGCCGCAAGCTCGAAAAGCGGAGACAGCCGCTACGCCTCGCCCCCAACGTGCTGCGGCAACGTTTTCCGTGAGACTTTTAGCCTCACCCCGTCGGGTCGTTCCCCCAACAATCAACATCCAGAACCTCTTCGATATCGCCACTTTCCCTCACAAGTGCACGGCTGCAAACGCTCTCTGACAGTCGCTCCGAACTCCATTAAAATCCATCATCACACCATTGCTGCTCCCACTTTGAAGCATAATTAATGTGTAACAATGGGGCTAAGGATGATTGAATTCTCCCTCCATTTCCATGTTGCCGAGTGCTGTCCAACATGATACTGGATTAAAGGGGAGCTCCCGCTGTCACTTGCTGTTTGCTGCTAGATGGATATTCGGCATGCACTGGGGTGGAAAAGGAGGCATTTCTTCAGTGGGACAAGCAGAAAAACAACGATATATCATACGCGATGCTCACTGTATGATTAGAAAATAGCAACTGATAATTTAAGAGCGGGGTTTACAGACAGGGATTCACAGTAAAACCCCAAAACATTAAATTCACTGTATGATAAAACGTCGAAGTATTTCAAGAAGGCAACGGAGTCGATTTAAATCGGCCGACTTTTACAGGCATTTAAAAAAAAAAAGCAGGTCTGAGATAGCTGCAGGAGCGAGCAATCAGCGGGAGGGAGTTTCCCGAGCAACGAGTCGGCCCCCTTTCGGCTCCTCACCCGAAGAGACTCGGACGTCAAACCTGCGGGAGCGTAATTACAATTTATTTGTTTAATCACGTTACGCAAGTGAAGGCGGCGGCGAGGCAGTGAGGGGAGATAACTCGCCGCCTAACACGGGAAGATGGCAGGAACTAACGTTTGTGTTATTAAATCTTGAGCTAATATAAACGGCCTGGCGTGTGTCAAAGCGCTTTAAGGCTAATGAATGAGCTGGCTTCAAATCAGAGAAAGGGGGGGTAAAAAAAAAAAAAAAAAAGATTCATTTGGAAATGTAATATATTCACCTCGAGGGACCAGAATAATTATTTATGACGCGGAGGCCCCGCGACGGTATGAAACGATGACGCATGCGGCGGGATGAGCTGCAGGTGGTCCTCAGCGGCCCGAGCGGGGGTCCGTCATGCAGGTAAGCCGGCGTGGATGGAGCCCGACGCTCCATTGATGTCCAGCGGGTGCCTCCAGCAGGCGACGTCCTCTGTCGGAAATGTGGCGACGGGATGAGCCACCCGGCTCGTCGCCGGGGCAACGCCGCCGACCGCTTGGGCTCCGTCGCCGAGGCAACCGTGGCTCGCGGACGACTGGGTGGCGGCCGCGCAGGCGGGAGCGGAGGAGAGTCGCTCGGGCGAGTTCGGTATCGCCGGGGCCGCGATGGATGTGGGAGGCAGAGCAACGCGATGGCCCGGCGACAGCAGCTCTGTCCACACTGCGTAAGTGGTTCATGTAAAGTTCCTGTCCAGCACAAGAAGAAGAAGAAGAAGAAGAAGAAAAAGCTTGTTAACACCGTGTTTTCATGTCCATGCTGT
>CAAKHG010034192.1:0-12077 GCA_901007715.1 Dactylopterus volitans
TTTTTTCTCTCTTGCCTTTTAGTGTTTTGTTCACCTGTAGTGGGCCCTGGCGCTCCTCTAGTATTCCCTCGTTCGCTTCTTATTTGACCTTCAGCCGTAAAAAAAATGATGCTAATCGCATAACATTTATTTGTCCTTTTTTTATGGTGTGGTAAAGTGAATTTTCTGTGCGGCGTTTAACGAGTTAAAAACTGAGAACCGGAGGAAACTATAGGGGCCACATACCGTACCGCCGCCAAAGGCCCTTGTGATATTTCCAGAGGAGAATATTCCCATCCGACCCGAGATGTCAACGGAAAAGCTTATTTGCTTAATCCAGAGAGCACAGACCTCCACCAATTTCAATTAAAAAAAAAAAAAAAAGGTGTGTAAAGTTTAACTGGTTCCTGCTCTGCCTGTTTTACACTCTTCCACCAAGCTCAGGGGAATTTGGCCTGCTGGGTTTCGTGTAATCCTGCTAACAAATTAACAGATAATTATCTCCTCGGTAACTGGATGTGTGAGGAAGTTCAAACCTTGTGAGACTCGGTTTTCGGCTAATGTTTTTGCATGTTTCAGCCCAAAAAAATCGTGCGTTCTTCGCAGTGGCGACCAATCGTGGGTCCCACCTGCGGCTGACGGTGCGCGGACCAGCTTGACGTTCGTGTCAGAGCGTCATCAGTCACCTCACTTAAGGTTTCTCGGCATTTAATCTGCCGGCCACTCTTATCCCGCCAACCACCGCCTTCACGTTGTCTTTTTCATTGGTTCTCTTTGCCTTCTGGATTAGATGACAGCAAACTACGAATGACTTATTTTTATGAAAAGTTAATCTTTTTAAAAGTACACTGAGTAGTTGTACATGTAAAAAAAAAAAAAAAAAATGAAAAACTTCAGCTGTCCTGTTTGTCTGCAGTGCTGCAGCCAACGATTATATCCATTA
The DNA here is from genome assembly GCA_901007715.1 of Dactylopterus volitans. Lineage (NCBI taxonomy): Eukaryota > Metazoa > Chordata > Actinopteri > Syngnathiformes > Dactylopteridae > Dactylopterus > Dactylopterus volitans. Next base: position 923 of record CAAKHG010034192.1, read on the forward strand.
TCAGGCTATCTGACTACTAGCTTGTCGATTAACCGCTTACTTGTTGTTGTTTTTTGTGTGTGTGTGTCTACAAAATGTCAGCAAACGTTGAAAAATGTCGATCGGCCTTTCGACGAAGCCCAAGATGACGGCCTTGAACGTTTTCGTTTTGCCCACAACCGAAAGCTATTAAGTCGCACGGCAGTAGAGAAATCAGAAAATATTCCGAGAGAGTCTCGAGCTTTTTCTCTTCGATAAACGACTCGATAGGCCAACATATAGCGATCGATTTGGTGTTTGACAAGTAATCGCTTCAGCTCAGCAGCTCCGTTTGTTTGACTTCAGCAGCGTTCGATGCAGCTGACCTCCCATCTGCTCTCTCCCTGCCCTCGTTTAGATGTCGTCATCTACCCTCAGGACCCCGTCCTTCGTATGGGGTCCAACCTGACCGCCAGTTGCTGGGTCCACCCCGACCTCGGCGTCCACGCCAGCTCTCTCTTCTGGACGCTGAACGGCCAGCAGCTGCCCAGCTCCTTGTACAGGGTGCTGAGCCCCACCAACCTCAGTGTGACGCTGGCTGGACTCAACGCCTCCAGGCAGGCGTCCGGCGACAACCTGGTGTGCCACAACCACAAGGGCCACATCCTGGCCGGATCCTGCCTCTACGTTGGAAGTAAGTGGAAGCTCCCCGGCCGTAGCTGGCTCTTTTGTTTTCGCTCATGGCGTTATTTCATCGTTACGTTTTATTTGGTATCCCACGTGCTTTACAACCGTAGAGTGATTTTCAGTTCTCTGGTGGGAACATGTGCTTCACCCTTCTTCCCCCTCCTGATTCATTGCGAGGAACCGCAGAGGTGAAGGCATGTTCAAGGCAAACAACATGCAGAAGACGAGTGAGAGGAGGAGTGGAAAGGAAATGGGAATAAGGAGAAACAACAAGGAAGTAGTGGGCAGAGTTTTAAGTGTCCCTACACGGTTGTGGCTGTATTTTATGTTTAGTGTTTCTTCCTCCAGGCCGGTGAGGGGCCTCCATGAGTGTGTGCGTGTCGCTGTGCGACGCTTTGACCACCTGTGTGGTCCATTACTCGCACTATCACTCATAGGGCACAGGTCTGACATTCTAAACACACACACACACACACAAGCGCACACACGTGTTTGTACTTCTGCTTATGAGGACCAGCGTTGACATAACACGCCGACTAATCCCTAAACTCTTTCTTATGTTCGTGTCAATTGGGGCCTGAATACTAAAACCAAGCCTTAAATTCCAGCTCCACTCAAAATAGTGCGTTTTTTTTTTCTTTTTTTGTTTTTTTAGTTGTACATTTAATCTTCATTGTGTAGGGTTGATCGTTGATTAGAAACTGGAAAGTGAAACCAACGCGCCTTAAAGCCTGCGTTCTCTCTCACAGCCAGCAGGAGCCGACACCTGCGGTTAGAAATGACCCCAAACTTCTCACTAGATTTATCACCTCAGTAAATATTTTCCTAATGAGTTCATGGCCTCGCTCACGAGTTTGGAGTCTCCAGTACACAGTGATGTTCATTTTTCTAAATTGTGGTCACATTTGGAGGAGAACGGATGATAAAGCGGCGTCTGCTTTAGGGCGTGGCTACCTTGTGATTGACAAGCCACCCCCACAGATGGCTGAATGGGGACTCGCGGTGCTCCTCTCCAGCTCCTCCCCGCTCATCCAAATATGGTCAGCCTCCAGTCGCAAACCAAGATGGCTGCCGATGACCAAAAAGAGAAACTCAGGACTTCAAAAAAAAAACAGGAGTACATAAAACTAGAAGACATGAATCCAGCTTGGTCCAGTTCTTGAACTGAGTCCATAAGCGAGCCTTCATAATCATCTGCTGAGGTTGGGAACTTCCTCTGTTCTCACAATCAGTTTTAAGACCGACAAACATAGTTTCCAGCTTACACAAATGTGCTCTGGTAGCCCGAAGCCTCACATTCGCTTTGAATGGAACTCTTGTTGTGTCACAACGGGAATATATGTTTATGAAACCACAATAATTTGCTTATTCATGACTCTAATTGTGGATTATTTGTCTTAAACCGTTTAGATAGAGGGAATCTTTGAGGGCTACATCTGGTTAACTACATTGGAGCAGTTTTTGCTGGCGCTGGTTAGCAGAGTGACTCGGAAAGTTATGAATGGATTAAACGTTTTTGGCGAGGTCGTGTTTGTTCCAAGGAACAATGAGCTGGCTCATCATCCAAATCCAGGATTTTCTCAGAGGTTCTTTAAAAGGTCTTAAATGTCTTTAAAAAATGCATAAAGCAATTAGGCTAACGGAATTATGATAAACTAACCCCATAACGCAGGGTTAGGTTATTGGAGTTGAGCTTATAGTTTCAACATGGGGCTAATTTTTGCAGCTCTGGATATAATCTCTATTGGTTTGAAGAATGTGCAAACACTAAATTAATCCCTGAGATCTGAGAGGACTGTGGCAAAGAAATTGGTTATGATATTATTGTTGTTGGAATGTACGACTGCAAGTGAACGCACCAGAAATGTGCGGTGCCTCCGTGGGAAGTCTTCGCACGCACACAACTATAAATGTTAATCACAGCGAACACTCGGTAATGGGAAATAATTTTACAGTTTCTCCTCGTTTCTTCCTTTGAAATAGAGTTAAACCTGAGAGTTAAGTCTTTCTTGTGTTTCTTAATAAGCTGCACTTCTTTTTTTCTTTTTTTTTTTTGAGACACCGCCTCATTCCCAAATCTCAGCAATGAACCTGGTTACTACCAAATATTTTTCTTACTGTATAAATAGGAAATCAATGGAAGAGCCACGTGGTGAGAGAATGCAATAATCCATCATTTCCTTCACTTTTTTTCAGCGACAAGAGGTCAAGATGTCTCCTCTGTTTATCCTTAAGTATAAATCAGAAATGGCCGTCACCAATATGGCAGCAGGCTCGGCTTTAGCAGTCCTCTCTCGTAGTTCCCACATGCAGAAAAAATACATGGCATTTTCTGTGGCTGTGAGAGGCGATTGGATGAAAAATGACTTTGGAGGAGTCACAAAAACTTAACCATGAAGAAACACATGCTTGAATTTTCACACGCACGCACACAGACACACACATGCACACACACACGTGCACGCACACACACACACACACACACACTTGGAAGGAGATGCAGTCAGGATCCTAATCTGTGCGACACTGATGTTCAGCACCCCGTGTTCTGAGCAACGAGGAATGTTGGCAGGGATCCTAAGTCTGACCCAATCAGACTGCCCGCACACACACTCACGCGTGCACACACACACACACCACGCACGCACGCACGCACGCACGCACACACTGCCTCTCTCACTCTCTTTTTTAATGCACACTATTACACACACACTAAATCAAGAAGAAAGAACACCAATTTCTGAGGAACATCACTATGGGGTGAATACCGCTCAGGGTTGAAATAATGGCTGGAGGGAACTTTGCACCCTGACTGACCGTCCGCCTCCTTTCCATCTCCCTCCCTCTTTCTCAACCTTCTCTCTCTTTGTTCTCGTCTCCCGTCTTTCTCTCACCCTACACTCCTCGCTCTCCTTCCATCTGTCTTTCAATGTGGTCCTCTCTCCGCCCCAGTGCCTCCGGAGAAGCCGGTCAATCTGACCTGCTGGTCCAGGAACACCAAAGACCTGACTTGCAGCTGGGCTCCAGGAGGAAAGGGAGAGACGAACATTAGCACACAGTACCTGCTCAAGTACAAACTCAGGTATATGGACTCACGCCACACTGCAGGAGACGGTTTTCATTACAGGTCATCCAGTGTGACTTGAAAACCAACTGCTTTTTTTTGTTAATTTCATGGGCAATATCTCCAATCTTTTTTATTTGTCTCAAATTATCTAAGCAAGTCATGGATTTTTAAAAGATGGCAACGTACCGAGACATGTATTTTAGCAGCACTGACATACCAGTTGATGGAATTTCTGAGTAACATGTTAAAATATTGTAGAATTATCAATATGTGCCATGTTGGGAGAAAACCAAACCAAACTGCTTCTCCGGCCTGTTCGAAACATTTCCAGGCAAAATGAAATTTTGCGAGTGATTAAATTGTCCTGATAGCATCGGTGGGATGTGTTCTTTCCTGATATGATCAGTGGCTTCATGAGTTCCATGATCCTGACATGCCTAGAAAAAAATTCACCTGAAACGAGCTGAAGTGGGGTTGGAAAAAAGACAAAAATAGCTTATCTCTCCTTGGCAGATGTTATATTCAGAGAAACAACATAAGTGGTAGCCTGGAGGGTGAAAGCTACATTTCATGGGCATCAGAAAAACAGGTTTTTCGTCTGGGAATGAAACATTTTCGAAAATGAGACTCAGATGGGGGGAGGTAGGGTGCAAACTCTATTCACATTTTTTAATAACTAAGTCAAGCCATTTAAAAAAAAAAACAACAACAAAAAAAAACTGAAAATGCTAGACACGCAGGGCCCACTGGCATGCAAACTGTATTTTCAATGTCTGGCCAGAGTCAGACCAGTGTAAGAAATAAGGACCAGGACCCAATAAAAGTGCTGGTGCCAGATAAACAACTCGTAACATTTAGATAAATTACATGTATTAGTAAAGGGCAATAAAGGCTGATTTATTTCAGTATTTTCTGTTCTCTCGTTCAGGTGGTACGGAAAGGAGAAAGAGTGTGAGGATTACACACACGCCCAGCCTTACTCCTGCAGCATCACCCGGGACCTGCACCTCTTCACGCCCTATGAGATCTGGGTGGAGGCCTCCAATCAGCTGGGTCGGGCTGCTTCTGATATCATCACCCTGGACATCCTAGACGTGGGTGAGTACGTTAGGCGGCGACCTTTGACCCCCTTGTTTTAACTGTGCTCAGATCCCAGTGTCAGTGAAGCCTCAGGCCGAAATCCAGTACAATGGTGTCCAACCTTTTGGGCTCGCGACCCCCGAAAAACGAAGCAGTGTGTACCTGCAGCCTGCATCAAAGGAGGGATTTTATTAATGTCCCCTCTCAGATTATATTCCTTTATCCTGTGATCCACAAAGTTGCAGAAATACGGGCGTCACTGGTCGCTTTTCATCATACTTAATAACAATTCCTCGCATCCTCTCTCCACCCATGACCTTTCTGCCATCATGAAGAATCGTCTAATCTTTAAAATGCACCTAGATAAGACTAGTGTTGTTGTTTTTTTTAATTATAATTATTACGTTTTATAATTTAGCAAAAATCGTACAACAGATTGCAGGGATATGAGGCATTTTATATGGCAAGGAAGGACATCACGATAAACTGAAATACCAAAGTAGTATATTTTTTTTAGTCCAGATGGAGGCCGGAAATTTGTGGTGCTGTCCAACTGTGCTGAGTTATACTGTGAGGTTTTGCTCATATTTTTTCCATCCCATTTACCGCATATGAATTATGGTTCCCTAGTGAAAGACAAAATACCTGAATCTTCAATAGTACATTGCAAGAATGCCAAAGCAAGAATTGTACTGTCTAGAAATGTATATATAAAATAAAATACATAATTCTTTTATTTTTCAAATCTATTTTCATAATTAGATGTCAAATACCAATGCTTGTAATATTTGACACTAAATATGATTTAGGACAATGTACTTTAAATGACATTTTTATACCCATTAGCATGTAAATGTATGTTATACTAAAAGTTTTGCTTTTGTACTATTTAATTATAATTTAAGTTACTTAATACGGATTTATTTTTTCAATATAACATTATATCAGAAATATATATAGAATCCATACACTTTGTATCTTTTGTACGCAAGGGTTGGCTTTATTTTAAACTTTAGTGGAGATTGCAAAGACATGTGTCAGCTGCATGTGGAAATGTGCACAAAGCGAATCGTAGAATGGAGTTGAAACAAAAGCAACCACAAAAAAACAAACAGGGCTCTAAAAAAAAATTGGTCTTAATTATCATTCATCTAAGAGCTGGAACTAGCTGACACATGATACTGCGCAGTATACCTAGCATACATGTGACAGCATGCGAAAATGTGAGAAAGTGTGCAATAAAATGACTAAGTAACCAGTTAGCAGTGGTGCAGTTAGCTGTAGGTCACATGGCGTCATGTCTGGTAACATCACTTCGGTCTCCAAAATGTTCTGCTTTCTCTCTGCTGAGTAATTTCTGGTAATATGTTACCTCCTATTGGTTTGGATTGTGTTATATGAGGTGCTAGCTTGTTGGCATCATTACAAATTACCCCTTCAAAGCTAACAGTGCTCAGCTATGCGGAGGGGGTTCATTCATAGTGGTCACAACCTCTCAAAATTCACCTTTATTGATTTAGTATTAAATGTTTTAAAATGCCGGAGGAGAAGAAGAGGAAGACGGGACACCGAATCGAGCGCCGTCCTCTCCGGCTTTCGGAGAAAGTGGTTTCCAAGTACTCATCTGGCTCCACGCTGATCGGAAGTGAGCGCCGTTCCCTTTTAAAGCTTTGTTCTGTTGGCTAGCTTAGTGCGGTTTAGGCTACGAGACTGCTGCGGGAGGACCGGATTCTTCTTTGTCTTTCCTCGCATGTCTCGCTTTATCCCTAAAAAACACAAACACGCACGCACACACAGTCGCTCATAGGCACATGCACATACACACACACGCACACACACGCACACACACGCACACACACACACACACACACACACACACACACACACATACAGACACACGCATGCATGCATGCACGCACGCACGCACGCACGCACAGAAAGCATTTGCTAACCCCCTTTTATGTAGTGTTGGAATGTTCCAGACTGATCCTCTGAACTAATCCTTCCTCTGAGCCGGCTGCAGACCCCTGAGGCCGGAGGAGTTTGGGCTTTGTGGCTTGGACCTGAAATAATACAACATGATTAGCTTGGAATCTCTCACCTGGATCACTCAGAACACTCCCCCATGTTAACCTACCAAGACACAACCATATATAGTTTCAGAGGCGAGCAGCGTCACCGGCGAGGAGGCAAGCGTCCATCAAACTATAATCCCTTTCCGTTCCCTAATGTATGCACACACACACACCCACCCACACACACACACACACACACACAGGCGCAAGCACGTACGCACACACACAGACACACACACACACACCTGTTTGTAAACCCCAAGGGCAAGGCTGGGCCTGGTAACGGTATAGAAACAGAGAGGCAGTGAAGAGTGTAGGTGGTGGTTTCTGGACGAGCGTGGTGTGTGTGTGTGTTTGTGTGTGCGCTTTGCGCGTGTGTGCGTGTGAGCATTTGGTTTCGCCGAGGTTGTCCCAGACGCTCTTTTTTCATTCAGTTTCCACAGCAGGTCATAAAACACAACAACCACACCTGCATCGAGCGCCGTGACTCATCCACGACTACGGTCATGTCCAATCAATAAGGAAGGCGAGGTGGAAACACCTACGGTTTTCTGCATTCCTCAGTGACGGGGAGTCCTCTGAAGCGAGAGACTAGAGACAACTTGTACTGGTATCTTCCCCCTGACATGAGGACAGGTTGAGAAATGACATGTTAACCTTGATTGATCCATAATTTGTCAGGTCTCTTGACTTTCGCAGCCGGGATGCTTGTCGAGAATTTTTTAATTTTATTTATTTATTTATTTTGCATTCACATATTTGCGCTGTTTGGAGGATCAGTAACTATTTTTTAATGCTATTTTGAAAATTTACTCTCTGCTCTGACTCTTGTGCGGAAGCTAAAAGCGGCTGTTTGCTAACTCACTATGGCACAAGGTTATTTTTGAATAACAAGAACGACATGGTGACGTAAATAATCTCAAAATAACTATTTTTTTTAGTATTGATTGTCTTGATACATCAATCTTTTTCCTTTAAGTCTGAAAACTTTTGAGTCACCATAGGACAAAAAAAATAGTAGACGTTGCTCTTTGGGGGGAGATATAAAGAAATTTTGAAAAAAATCATAGCACTTATCTTTAGAAAAAAGTTTAAATTGCCTTACTTTAAAATGCCGTTTATTTATTTTTGTAAGGTTATAGTTCGTTAAGTTTTTTCCAAAGACGAGTGCCCAGGTTTTTTTTTCGTTTTTTTTTTTAGATAATAATGTTATTATAATAGTTACATTTTTTTTCATTTTATAGATATTAACTTTATTTTTTAAAAATAGAAATTAGATTTATTATTCATTCACTGGCAATGATAAAATAATAATATGTCTACTATAATCATTTGAGGCCTCCATACTATTTTTTTGAGAATAAAAAGTTCACCAAAAATTTTGTTAATTTTTGTTCTGAATATTGTGATGACAATTTTTTTTTCAATCAAAAAAGACCAAAATTGCGTTCCAATTGTTAAAATCCGCATTTAAAGAGAGATGCCTCGCGTCAACTCCCACTTTTTCCGTCCGCCGCGTCTTTCCAATCTCTTGTCTCGCCGCCACAGGTTGTTGTGTTTGTTTATTGGTACGGGACGACATCATGAAAAAGAACTCAAGTTAATATTGAAACAATCTCAAAAGCCCAAAGCAAAACATGAGGAAAGTTAAAATAATGGTCTGTCACCACATGTTTGTTTGTCAAAAAGATAATTGTTGTCAGATGATAAAGTCTCCAGCTCACACAAATCAACTCCTCAGAAGGCACTCGGAGACCGCGAACCTCCGCCGACGCCAACAAGCCTTCATTGTTACACATAAAGACATCAGCACCACCGCGCTGAATTGAATGGATTTCTTAGCACTGAAAAACGGATGAAGCCCCTCAGCAAGGTCTCTTTTATTTTTTTTTTTATTTTTTGTTTCTCTAAATAACAATCCGGTCCATCTGTCCACCAGAAGCCCGTCGTTAAATTCCAAGGACAGAAATAAACTTATTAACGGATAAATTAAAAACAAGCCCCACTTTTCGCCTCTCATGAAATCATTGTTTGAGATTATACTTGAGGAAGTTTATTGTCATTCCAGAGCGAAGGGGAACGAAAATTAAGCACAACAGGTCCCGCTTGAAGTCACACGATAAAACAAATAGCATAAATGGGAAAAATAGGATCGAAGTAATTAGCGGTGATGAAATGATGTGATGGTTACATCATAGCCGCAGCTGCGAGTCACTGTTTTGCTCCAAAAAGAAATAAATAGCAGTCATTACATTCGTTGCCGGTCAAATGAGAACAATGGCTCAAGTTTCTACATGTAATTCGAAAGGACTGACTTGTAATAACAGCACACAGAGGAATTTTTGTGGCAGTTATCCTCAGATATGTGGCCCATTTTAGTGCCTGTCAAGTCATTGTTTTGGTTTTGCAGCTTCCAGCTCTACTGTTGACGCTCACCCAGCGTCGAAACGGCAGACGGGCGGCGAGGAGGGGAGTGGATGTGAAATAAACACTGATGCTGCTCCGTGCCTCGTGCGCAACTCTCTGAAGATTAGCGAGAGCTGCGTTTAGCTGCTGGGGTTTTTTTTTTTCTCCTGCCCCTCGATCTCCTCCATGCGTCGCCGGATCTTTGCATCAAATAATTTGTTTTCACACTCGAGTGCGATTCTACTCGAGACGGTATGTACTCTTATTTGATTTCCTCTTTCCCCCAGTGACCACGGACCCTCCGTCGGGTGTGACCGTGAGTCGCGTCGGGCAGTTGGAGGACCAGCTGAGCGTTCGCTGGGAGGCACCGCCGGCTCTCAAAGACTTCCTGTTTCAGGCCAAATATCAGATCCGTTACAGACTGGAGGACAGCCAGGACTGGAAGGTAAAGGACAAAAATAGATGAGGATGCCAGAAAAATATAAAAACAAAACAAAAAAATTGAATAAAATGAAATAAGATAAATTTAAAAAAAAAATAGAATTAATAAATTAAAATTTAAAAAAATGAATTCAATTAAAAAATTAACCAAAATCTAAAAAAATAAATCAAATTAGAAAATAGAATAAAGAGAGAAGGACACTGTCTCGGTCTCGCTCACACCAACAGATCACTCCGGCGCTGTCCCAGCTGCTTCTCATCACAATAATCACCTCTAATCTTCTCTGATTGAGGCCTCCTCCGCCAGATGAGTTAATAGCAGGGGCGCTCAAAAACTTTCATTACTCATAAATCTCGAAGTCGGGTTTTGAGCGAGAGGGGAGAAACGCAGGCCAAAGCCACTGTCTATACCTCTTTTAATGAATGAAAAATACAGTGTAAAACCTACTGGCGGCGCAGATGGTGGTTCCCAGAATTCATCCGAGTCCTCTGGGTAAGAGCGAAGATTCTCTGGTAATTAAGAGGGAATTACGCAGAGGTAATGTAAGCAAGTCTTTGCTCGCAACATGGAAAAAGACAAAGAGGCGGAGTGGAGAGGCGGCAGAGGGATGAGACCGCTTCTCAGGCGGAGAGAGGAGACTTAAATCCAAGTGGCTTTAAGGGTTCAGCGGTGGAAACACTTGTCGTTTCCCCTCCGAACTGGCCCTAATCATGAGGTCATGCCGAGGAATGGAGGGATACATCTCAGCTGTTAATGTCTTCAATATGGCTGTAAAGATGCTCCGCATAACTTCTGCCGATTTGGCTTTCCCGTGTCTCGTCATTAGCTCCCGATGCCTGTAATTTCCATGTTCTGTTTTCTGTTGCTCTCCCTCTTAACAAGTGTTTACAGACGGAATGCCCGAGAGAAAGTGGGGAGTATGGGAGCCAAGTTAAGTTCATGTATGTCTAGGTCAATAAATAAGTGTGTTAGCGCCATGATGTCATGCGGTTGTTATTGCGGTTGTAATGACGGGACATCAAAGCAGGCTGGATTCAGGTATTATGGGGTTATGGGTTAATGGATGATGAAGACAGCTTGACTTTGAATACCCGCGCAAGAAGATACTTCAAAACCGTGGAATATAATACTTTGTTTATCCTTTTCGCATCAGAGGACTGTGGAAGTTGTTTTTCCTCTTCATGTCGACATACACAAGTTAGTTTTGAAGCCTCTGCTCGCCATATTTGTAAATTCTTTCAAGGACACCACAAGATCACGGTCTCTTTCTATCTTTGTGTCTCTCTTTGCTTTCCATGTGTGTGTGTGTGTGCGTGTGTGTGTGTGTGTGTGGTCTGAGGCTGACCGGCTGGTTAACTCAGCTGGCAGACTTGTGTCGTGCCAGTGGTGCTGGTCTTGTCCTTTGGTAGGCACTCGCGTCGCTACCAGGGCTCGGTCCAG